>CAUYON010070010.1:0-13514 GCA_963573935.1 Arctocebus calabarensis | reverse complement strand
TCGAATCCAGCCCGGGCCCGCCAAACAACAATGACGGCTGCAACCAAAAAATGGCCAGGCGTTGTGGTGGGCGCCTGTAGGCCCAGCTACTTGGAGGCAGAGGCAGGAGACTCGCTTGAGCCCAAGAACTAGAGGTTGCTGTGAGCTATGATGCCATAGCTCTCTATCCAGGGTGACAGCTTGAGGCTCTGTCTCAAAAAAAAAAAAAGAAAAAAGTTCACATAGGCTCGGCACCTGTGGCTCAACGGGCTAAGGCACCAGCCACGTACACCTGAGCTGGCGGGTTCGAATCCAGCCCGAGCCCGCCAAACAACAATGACAGCTGCAACCAAAAAATAGCCAGGCATTGTGGCAGGTGCCTGTAGTCCCAGATACTTGGGAGGCAGAGGCAGGAGACTCACTTGAGCCCAGGAATTGGAGGTTGCTGTGAGCTGTGATGCCACAGCACTCTATCCAGGGTGACAGCCTGAGGCTCTGTCTCAAAAAAAAGAAAAAAAGTTCACATGAACGATATAGTCTCCAAGCTGGGTTTTCAAAGAAGTAATTGGTCCAAATTGAAAAGGTAGAATTTAGGTTACTGGAAGGTAGAAATAATTAGGAAAACAAAAAAGAAAAAAAATTACTTTGGGCAATTTTTAGTAACAAAAACATCATATAAACTGAAGTGTGTTAAAATATCAAGAAAAATAGCATAGCCACTCCGCAGTGACCACGGGTGTTTCAGTCTAGGGAGTGAGAACAGGCGTATCCTTATTAGAAAAGAAAATTGCTGCTGTACCTACTGAATTGTCTCAGCCCTGAAGCTGAGGGAGCGGGCAATGCATGATGGTAGCGGGAGAAGTGATGGTTAATCATAAAATCAAAATGTCAGTGCTAGATTCTTCATACCCATCAGGCTCAGCTGTCCTTAATCTTTTTGAAGACTGGATCTGTTGAAAGCTCTAAGCCATTACTCTTCGAAATACATATACAATATTAGGTATAAATTTGAAGGATTCAGAAATGCATCCATGGATCCTAAATCTACCCAATTAACTTCATTTTTTTTCTGTAACATTGTAATTAAAGAAGAGTGTTATTTTCACACTTTCGGAACAAGTAGAAGTATGAACTGTTTCACTATGAGGTCATCTACAGATTTTGTTTTGCTCTGATGTTTCTCTAAAGGCTCAACAATCAGCCCAAGAGTTTATCTTCAACAAAGAACCATCTCAGAGCTCCCCTTCTGTATGCCATGGGAAAGAACTGCACTAGATACTTCAAATGGAGATGTAAAGAAGAGACTCTTAGTTGCAAGCTTCTGGTGTCACTTAGACAACTTTCAAACTGTGTCAGTGGGTCAAGGTAGGATTTCCAAAACTCTTTAGGAAAAAAGTAGATAGCTTCACGAGATTGCTAACCAAAGATACAAAGGAACACTAATTACAGAGGAGTGAAAGAACTGATGAGAGATGATTGTTGACTTTTTATTTTTTTAATTTTTATTTATTTATTTATTTTGAGATAGAGCCTCACTATGTCACCCTGGATAGAGTGCCTTGACGTCACAGCTCACCGCAACCTCAAACTCTTGGGCTTAAGTGATTCTGTTGCCTCCGCCTCCCAAGTAGCTGGGACTACAGGCGCCCGCCACAATGCCCGGCCATTTTTTGGTTGTAGTTGTCATTGTTGTTTGGCAGGTCTGGGCTGGACTCGAACCTGCCAACTCCAGTATAGGTGGCTGGTGCCCTAGCCACTGAGTATGGGTGCCGAGCTGACTGTTGACTTTTTAATGTTCTATTTATTGGATATATATCAAAACCTGTTCTTTTTGTCTTTTTTTTTTTTTTTAAGAGACAAGGTCTCTGTCCCTTAACCTGGAGAATTTATCATCACAGTTCACTGCAGCCTAGAACTTCTAGGCTCATGCAATCCTCCTACCCCAGCCTCCCAAGTAGCTGGGACTACAGGCATGCGTCATCATGCTCAGCCCTTTTCTCTTTCTTCATAAACTAGGTGTAATTCCTAACAGGTTAGTAGACTCTACTTTCCCAGGCTGAAATGAGACATTGAGCCATCTCTTCCTTCCCCTCCTCTGTTTGTTTGTGGTTATTGTTGTTGTTGTTGTAGTTTGGCCAGGGCTGGGTACCCACTCAGCCATAGGCGCTGCCCCAGCTTCCCCTCCTCTGGAAACTCTTTTGGAGACTCTTTATGGAATGGCAGTATAGTAATTTGCATAGGTTTGTTTAAAATGTCCTCCTTTTTTCTTAGCACTGTAGGAGACTGAGGCAGGTAGATTGCTTGAGGTCAGGAGTTTGAGACCAGTCTGAGCAAGAGTGAGTCTCCCTTTCTACTAAAATAGAAAAATTAGCTGGGCATGTTGGCACATGCGTATAGTGCCAGCTACTGGGAAGGCTGAGGCAAGAAGATTGCTCAAGTCCAAGAGTTTCAGTATGCTGTGAGCTATGACACCGCTGCACTCTACCCAGGGCAACAGAGTGAGACTATCTAAAAATAATATAAAATAAAATGTCATTTTAAATCAGACTATAACTGGAAAATTGCAATCAAAGCCTTGTTTTATCATGTTTAAGTATGATGCTTATCTATCAGGTATGACTAACCCTCCTAAGAAAATATGTTTGACTTTCATGGAGCTGGTGTTTTCAAAGCCCCTCTAGGAAAACTGATCTGGTATCCAGTATAGAGTTTCCAGCCTTACAGGGGAGTAAAGAAAGTCATTTTGGGGCAGTCTCAAGAATCTTCTTTAGGGGCTATTCTGCTATCATCACAGGAGACTGGAGAAAAATGTGTGCTTCAATGGAAAACTGCATTGTCTCAAGCAGGAATTTGCAACCTCCCATTTACAAGGCAAATCTAGCAGCTGCCTGTTTTTGAATTCATCCTATAAAGGGTTTTATATTAAACAGGTAAGAAAAATTTTTTAAATGATATTTCATGGTGTAAAAATGATATAAAATTCAAATTTGAGTGTCCATAAATAACATTTTATTGGAACATAGCTCATTTGTTTGTATATTATATATGGTTGCCTTCACACAGTGACAGAATGGAGTAATTGAAACAAAGACTATATGGCCCACAAAGCCTAAAATATTATCTAGCCCTTTACTGTAACAGTTTGTTGACCCCTGCTCAAGCATACACCCTTCCAGGTTATCTGATTCTAGCCTTTCATTGCTTTTGAGGTATTTTACAACTCTATAAATTGTAAAAAACTGGTAGCAAACTAAAATGGCTCCTGTCTGTCAACATGCACGTTCTTTGTGGTAGAGATTCCATTAATTTTCCTCTGACTGTGGAAGAAGCCAATTTTGCTTCCATTTGCACATTTATGTCAATATTCCTGATCTATAAATGTGTCTGTTCTTTGGAGTCTCCTTTGAACTGGTTGTAACATCTTACTGGTGCCTACATTAATAATAAGTTAAATAAAATCTTGGTCCCTTTGTTAGCAGCCGCTATTATCCTGAATGGCCATTTCATGCAGGGCGCTGCTGGTCAGGCCCTAGCAAGTCTGGATGAGTCTACATGCCGATGTGTGGAGATTGTTACTCACCTCCAAGGCCACTGTCATAGATAAGTTAGGGAACCGGACTCCACAGCACCGGTCAAGGGCACAGGGCACTCTGTGCACCCAGTAAAGTGTTGACTAACTATAAATTTAGTCTAGAATTAAAATGCTTTGAAGATATAACCACTTTAAGACAGGAAGATGTTGTGTAGCCTTCTAACCTCTGAGGAGGAAAGTTAATAGCATTGGTGATATATGCTTTTGCTGCATAAAAGTAACAAAAAGAAACAGGAAAACAGAAAACAGCTCATTGAGGAGATATCCTCACTGCTCTCTGGAATTGCTGGTTTTTCTATAAATTAAAGTCAAACTATGGTTTCTCTTTGATTGGATTGGGTGACAGGTGGACGGACTCCTAGGTCCCCCAGCACATCCAGGGTATCCTATCAAGAGCCCACCTCAGGGCGGCATCTCTGGCTCAAAGGGGTAGGGCACTGGCCACATATGCCAGAGGTGGTGGGTTCAAACCCAGCTCCGGCCAAAAACTGCAAAAGAAAAAAAGAGCCCACCTTAAAGTAAATCAATAAATAACAACTGTAATATGTGTTTGTTTTATACCTGCATGAGAGTCATGATTTAATTTTTTTTTTCGAAATTGATCCCTTCACGTGGGCTATGCACTGAGGAATGGAAGATGAATGAGACCCGTGTCAGCCCCTCTAGAGCCGGGCTCTGCTGGGCATCTGCTTTGGCCCCTGAAGTTACCAAAGTTCCCAGAGATACCACAGGAATTATTCTGCTGTGGGACTATTATGGTGGCGGCATAGCCAACACCAGGACCCAAGGATCAGCAGGCGGGAGTCACACAGAAGAACGTTTACTGATTGGAACCTGTCCAGCAGTGAAGCACAATAGTCTGGGGACCCAAGTGCACAAAACAGGATGCAGAAAAATAATAATAAATTCTTTCTAGATGATGAGGCAAAGCAGATGAGCTTTTGAGTCAGACAGCCAGCCTAGTTCTTGTCCTAGTTCTGCCATAATGTCATCTTGGACAAGTGACATACCTTCTCAGTGGGCCTCATACAAATTACTCACAGAGTTGATATAAGGATTACAGAGCAGAATCGTGGTACAAGGCTTCTCACCTGATAAACCTTCAGTGAATGTTAGCTATTATTATTACCAGTAGGGGCAGCAAGTAGCTAAGGTTGATAGAGCATATGAATGCTATTTTCAAATTATAATAATCATTACAAACATTTGATGAGTCCTTACCATGTGGCAAGTGCTCATTTAGTCCTTACAGTATCCCTGGGAAACAGGCACTACTCCTATAGTACACGGAGTAGTTTGTTTGTTCATTTATTTATTTATTTGAGACAGAGTCTCACTCTGTCACCCTGAGTAGAGTGCCATGGCTCACAGCAACCTCCATCTCTTGAGCTCCAGCAATCCTCTTCCCTAAGCCTCCCGAGTAGCTGGGACTACTGGCACTTGCCAACACACCCGGCTAGTTGTTCTATTGTTAGTAGATGCAGAGTTTTGCTCTTGCTCAGGCTGGTCTCAAGCTCCTGAATTCAAGGGATCCACCCCTCTGCCTCCCAGAGTGCAAGGATTACAGGCAGAAGTCACCTTGCCCGCCCCATACTGTAGTTTATGAAGTACTACCACAAGGAACACAGGGTTGACTTCCTCTGTACCCCAAAGTCCAAACTAGCCCCTGTTGGTGGAAGTTACAGGGAGACAAGGATTTGGTTCAAGGAAAGACTTCCCTGTATCTGAAGCTGTCACATGTCTTTGATATGAGCTAGTGAATTCCCTATTACGAAGTGTTTAAGCAGAAACTATTCAGGTTGTGGATAATACTAAAGATGGGATTTATGTGTCATATAGGAGTTTAGGCTAGAAAGATCCAAAGATCTCTGGATCTCTTTCCATTGGATTCTGGATCACTTGATTCCTTAGACCTCTGCATTGTCCTGTAATCTGAATTATTCTTTGCAACTCAGAAGCCTCCTGATCTATGTGGTTTCTAAAATGTATCACAGTTTTATTTCTTTGTTCTCTCTTATAGTAGTTACAGATTGGAGGCGGGATGTCCCATTTCACATGTTTGCCAACACCCATGTTTGCAATGTCCCCTTCTTTCCAAAATAGATCTCACTGTTCTCCTCTTATAAGGGCGAGTTTGTAACCCAAGGACTCATTTGTGCAGACTGTTCAAAGCCCTGTCCCTAATTCTGTGTTTGCAATTTTGCATTCTTTCAAAGGGCCTTCCAAATTGTGTATACTTCAAGACTCACAAATCCCTATCCCTTCTCTGGGCCTTTGTTTCCAACGGTGTGAAAGGAAAAGGGGCTGTTTTAGTCTTGAACATCCCTCTGGATCTTGGGTGGCGCCCATAGTTCTGTGGGTAGGACGCTGGCCACATACACCAAGGCTGACAGGTTCCAACCTGGCCAAGGCCTGCTAGACAATGACAACTGCAACACAAAATAGCCGGACATTGTGGCCAGTGCCTGTAGTCCCAGCTACTATGGAGGCTGAAGTATCTTAAGCAAGAGAATTGCTTAAGCCCAATGGTTTGAGGTTGCTGTGAGCTGTGACGCCACCACACTCTACCCAGGCCAACAGCTTGAGACTCTGTCTAAGGAAAAAAAAAAAAAAAAGATCCCTCTGGCTTAGCGCCTGTAGCTCAACGGGCTAAGGTGCCAGCCACATACACCTGAGCTGGCAGGTTCAAATCCAGCCCGGGCCCGCCAAACAACAATGACGGCTGCAACCAAAAAATGGCCAGGCGTTGTGGCAGGTGCCTGTAGTCCCAGCTACTTGGGAGACGGAGGCAAGAGACTTGCTTGAGTCCAGGAGTTGGAGGTTGCTGTGAGCTGTGGTGTCACAGCACTCTATCCAGGGTAACAGCTTGAGGCTCTGTCTCAAAAAAAAAAAAAAAGATCCCTCTGGATCTCACAGTCTGAGACTCTGTACTTCTGGCCCCATAGCCAAACTAGACTGCTTCCCTGGACCATCACCATTTGGGGGAGAAGCCTTTGATGTTGGACATAATCACATAGAAACCACATATCTTGCTTAAAACACACCAATGATTTCTCATTGCTATTTAGACCAAAAGAAAAACTTCTTACCTGTGGAAGCCAGACTGACCCAGTGCTACCTCCATCTCCAGCCCCACATGGCTCCATAATCTTCTTGCTTTCTATGTTCAGCCACTCCAGCCTTCCCGCAATCCTCACCAAAAACAGAGTACTTGCATGTGCTTTTCTTTCTACTTAAAACACTTTTCCTCACTGCCATTAAAGTCCTCTGGTTTTTTATTTCGTTAATTCCTACGTCCCTGACCTCTCTGAGCCAGAGATCAATTCCCCTGTCATATACTCTCTGTTACATCATGTACCAGTGCCCCTGGTTATGAGCAGAAGCACTTATCAGCATTGTAATTGTACATTGATCTCTGTAATTGTTTTTTATGTTCTGTTTTTATATTTCTGAAACAGAGTCTCACTCTGTCACCCTGGGTAAAGTGCCGTGGCTTCCTTGTAGCTCAGAGCAACCTCAGACTCTTGGGCTCAAGCATCCTCTTGTCTCAGCTTCCCAAATAGCTGAGACTGGGTGGCGCCTGTGCTCAAAGGAGTAGGGCACCGGCTCCATCTGCCAGAGGTGGGGGGTTCAAACCCAGCCCCAGCCAAAAACCGCAAAAAAAAAAAAAAAAAAAAGCTACTCCCAAATAGCTGGGACTACAGGCACCAGCCACAACAGCTGGCTATTTTTAGAGACAGGGTTTCACTCTTGCGCAGGCTGATCTCGAACTCCTGAGTTCCAGCAATCCACCCACCTCCTCCTCCCTGAGTGCTGGGACTGCAGGTGTGAGCCTTCACTCCCAGGTCACTGTAATTATTATTTAACATCTGCCTCCCCAGCTAGGCAGTGAGTTTAATGAGTACAGGGGCATGTCTGTTTTTGCTCATCTTCACAACTGTAATGCCTAGTTCAAGGACTGGGTACCCTGGCTCATACTTGTAATCCTAGCACTCTGGGAGGCTGAGGCAGGTGGATTGCTTGAGCTCAGAAGTATAAAACCAGCCTGAGCAAGACTTTGGCTCTAAAACTAGCTGGGTATTATGGTGGGCACCTGTAGTCCCAGCTACTTGGGAGCCTGAGGCAGGAGGATCACTTAAGCCCAAGAGTTTGAGGTTGCTGTGTGCTGACACCATAACATTCTAGCTAGGGTCACAGAGTGAGACACTGTCTCAAAAAAAAAAAAAAAACAAAAAAAAGGCTAGGGGCTGCTACTGGGGTCTGAGGCCAAGGATACTGTTAAACATCCCATGATACACAAGACAGTGCCCTCATAACAGAATTATCCCTTCCAAAATGTGGGTAGTGTATTGGTTGAGGAACCCTGGTCTAGCACAGTACCTGGCCAATAGAAGGGACTCAGTGAATGTTGAATGAATGGATGAGAGTAAGCCATCAGCTTTTTGAGTGTATTCCTTTTTAGTGTGTCCCAGAAATGATCTCAATAATACAATTTGAGGCTTGAGTATTGAGGAAGACAAAGCCAGTAGGAATGAAACTAGACGAGCATTTGATGTTTCTGGAATGTAAGTAGACATCCTATACTGGGACAGCCTGGAGAGGGTCCTTCCCACCTGAGGAATCTGGCACAGATGTTTATATGACAAGTTCAGAAGGTCCCTATGCCAGTAAATGAGATGATAAACCAATCCTCACTTACAATCGTGACTGTGTAGAGTCCAGAGCCCTGGAGGGAGGTATGCATGACCAGGGGAAAGCAAAGAAAGAGGGAGACGGTCTTCCCTCTCCACCCCAGACATTAAAGCTCACTTCCCTGAGGCTCACCACCATTGGCCCCTCAGTTTAATACATTTTGACAGGGGCTGGAGCAATGGCTCATGCCTGTGTTCCTAGCACTCTGGAAGGTCAAGGTGGGCAGATTGCTTGAGTTCAGGAGTTTGAGACCAGCCTGAGCAGGAGTAAGACCCTGTCTCTACTAAAAATAGGAAAAACTAGCCAGGCATGGTGGCACATGCCTATAGTCCCAGCTACTCAGGAGGCTGAGGCAAGAGTATTGCTCAAGCTGAAGAGTTTAAGATGCTGTGAACTATGATGATAAAGCACTCTACCCAGGGGACAGAGTGAGACTCTGTCTCAAAAAAACAAAACACATTTTGACAGCTGCATCTCTTTCACAGGACATCCCTCAATATCTAATCTGCCTCCAGCCCAGATCCTTTCTCTGAAATGTCTTAAATCCCATCTGCCCTTCTCACACCCTCTGTCTTTGTCCTGCATCTGGTCACCTCTTGGATTACTGCAACAGCCCGTCCTTGCTTTTTTGCCTCAGGCCATCTTCTAGCAAACAGAGCTACAGGACAGCAAAGCATACAGTGTGTGAGATTGAACACAATTACCATTGTTGCTCACATTTGTATGTCTTTCCATTTACAAGTCATGCTCTTACCAATTACCTGATTTTGATTCTTTGAGCTCATTTGGCAGATAAAGGAAAAGATTGGGGGCTCAGCACCTGTAGCTCAGTGGTTAGAGCGCTGGCCACATACACCAGGGCTGATGAGTTTAAACCTGGTCCAGGCCTGTTAAACAACAATGACAACTACAGAAAAAGAAAAAAGAAAGAAATAGCCAGGTGGATGTCTATAGTCCCAGCTATGTGGGAGGCTGAAGCAAGAGAATCACTTAAGCCTACGAGTTTGAGGTTGCTATGAACAGTGACGCCATAGCACTCTATCAAGGGCAACACAATGAGACTGTCTCAAAAAAAAAAAAAAGAAAGAAAGAAATAAAAAGATTGGGGGTGGGGGACCAAGTAAGTGGTTAGGGATAGGACATAATTCTGAACCAGAATTTTAGAAGCTGGGCACCTATAGTCTCAGCTACCCGGGAGGCTGAGGCAGGAGGTTTGCTTGAGCCCAGGAGTTTAAGATCAGCAACAGAAGAGACTCTGTTTCCAAAATAATAATAATTTTAAAAATCCATCTAAAATTGAATTTTTTTTTTCCTGAGACAGAATCTCACTCTGGTGCCCCAGGCTAGAATGCTATGGCATTAGTCTAGCTCACAGCAACTTCAAACTCATGGGTTCAAGTGATCCTCCTGCCTCGGCCTCCCACGAGTACCTGGGAATACAGGTGCCCCACGCTATCCCAGGATAAATTTTCTATTTTTAGTAGAGACAGGGTCTGACTCTTGCTCAGGCTGGTCTTGAAGTCCTGCGCTCAATGGTTCCTCCCACCTTGGCCTCCCAGAGTGCTGGGATTGCAGGCATGACCACCTGAACTGGCCTGAAACATTTTGTTTTAAAGAATGGGTTAAGGGGCGGCTCCTGTGGCTCAGTGAGTAGGGCACTGGCCCCATATACCGAAGGTGGCGGGTTCAAGCCCGGCCTCGGCCGAACTGCAAAACAAAAAAAATAGCCGGGCACTGTGGCAGGCGCCTGTAGTCCCAGCTACTAGGGAGGCTGAGGCAAGAGAATCCCTTAAGCCCAAGAGCTGGAGGTTGCTGTGAGCAGTGTGACACCACGGCACTCTACCCAGGGCAATAAAGTGAGACTCTGTCTCTACAAAAAAAAAAAAAAAGAATGGGTTAAGATTCAGTTTTTGGATAATTTCCCACATGGGCAACCCCAAACCTGCAGATCCAGGAGGTATCACAGCTCCCACTTAACCACCTGGGGCAAGTGTATCATTTCCACCTTGATTGTGACTTTGATAGTGACTTGGGAATCAGGTTACTTTGCACCTATTGGTAGAAGTCTGAGTGGTCTTACCACATCTTCCAAATGTACTCCTTCCCTAATTCATCAGTAAACTCCCCTCAGGGAAAGGGGGGACCTTTCAAGGTTTTGGGCAGTCCTCAGCCACTGCCTGCAGCGAGACATCTGTTGAGTGGCGGGGTACATTCTCAAACCCCGGCCCAGTATAGATTTCCCCTAAATTAGTCTTTTGAGGTGCCATGCTGCCTTCATCCTAAGTGCAGCACAGACTAAATAAATAGCTTCATGGTAGCTTCATGCTTGGGAGACAGTGCCAGGGAAGGAATAAGGCAAAGTAACAACAGCCTTTTATGGGGCAAGGTGAACTGAAACATCTCTCTCCTTTCTCCAACTCAAATGAAAGCTGGGGCTGAAGCTGGAGGCTGGGCACCTTTTAATGTTTTCTAATTTGAGGAAGATTTGTAATGCAGTTCAGGCCAAGGAGGGAGAAAGTCACCTTTGTGCATAAGAGAAGAGCTGTTATTTCATAGCAAATAGGATGCAACCCCGGGTGATGGAAGAATACCAATTTCTCACTCAGAAAGGCCTTTCTCCAGGAAGAAATCAATTCCTGGTGGCAGAGTGTCTGCTTTTAGATGTTTACCAGACTAGAGCTCCCACTGGGGTGGAAGCACCCACAACTCTCTTTCCTCATCTGTGGAACCTGGGCTCACAGTCTGCACTGACTGCCTAGAGGCATCTCACCTTTTTTTTTTCTGCTACACATTGGAAGAAGAAGCATTTTCTTGGGCCACACATTAAACGCATAAACGCTAAAGAAAACTAATGAGCAAAAAACAAGATCCGTGCCCAATTTCCCAGATATCAGACACCAGAGATGAGCGAAACAGGCCCCAAATCATCTGCATGCGCCCTACATGCTGCAGGTTGAACAACCCAAGGAGAAGAAAGGAGAACATCTCCAGGACACCCTCTCTCACAGCTTGGATGCATCTGTAATGCTAAACCTGCACAGCCCATCCTGACTTCCTCTGATCCCTTCCTAGGACTTAGATAATGGATCTGAAAGTCTCTTACAGAATGCTCTTTGGTGAAATCAGTGGCCACCTGGGCAGAGCTTGGCAACCTCTTCCTTTTGGTTTCCTCACTCTGGTGCACGGTTTCTCAGGGAGGCACTATTGACTGCCGCAGCTGAGCCACCCATGGATTTAACTGAGTTGCTAATGAAGCCATAACCCCAAGCTTCTTCCTTTACAAAGCTCCTTCCAAAACCCTGAGAGAGGTCCTGATAATATGTTCACAGAGTAAACATTTTTGCAAAATTTGTTACCAAAAAGAAGATATTTAAACTGCAGTTAGTTAAGATCACTCTTTTTTTTTTTTTTTTTGCAGTTTTTGGCCTGGGCCAGGTTTGAACCCACCACCTCCGGTATATGGGGCCGGTGCCCTACTCCTTGAGCCACAGACGCCGCCCCCCTCATTGTCTTCTTTTACTCAACACCTTCATCTGAAAATATGCATTTTTAATTTTTTTATCCTTTTCTTAAAGATGGATTCCCCTCCCCTCACTAAATGGCCCTAAAAATATCCAGATCTGACCCTGAAGTGAGACAACCCTGGGCTCAAATCTCAGCTCTACCCCATCCTAATTTAAGATTTTTTTAACCTCTTTAGGTATCAGTTTCCTCATTGAAAAATGGGTTTCTTAAGGATGACTCCTAAGATTCCTATGGAAACTAAGTGATAAAATACATGTAAGCTGCCTAGATCTCTGCTCAGAACATCTGCACACTCAATAAATGGTACCTATTGTGTGCGGTTGTGGCAGTGCCTGTAGTCCCAGCTACTCGGGAGGCTGAGGCAAGAGAATTGCCTAAGCTCAGGAGCTGGAGGTTGCTGAGAGCTGTGTGACGCCACGGCACTCTACCGAGGGTGATAAACCAAAACTCTGTCTCTACAAAAAATAAAATAAAATAAAATAAAATAAAATAAAATAAAATAAAATAAAATAAAATAAAAATAAATAGATGCAGCATTGGGGCCTTACAGGTACTGGTACCAATTCCATTTCTTACACTGGATGGCAGGTTCAGGGGTTCATAATCATTCTGGAAGCAGTAAGATTCATTGCATATAATTTGTAGGCTGTAGTTTGCTGCTGCTTCTTCTTTTTTTTTTTTTTTAGACAGAGTCTCACTCTGCCCTGGGAAGAGTGCCGTGGCTCTCACTATAGCTCATAGCAAGCTCAAACTCCTGGGCTCAAGAGATCCTCCTGCCTCAGCCTCCTGAGTAAGCTGGGACTACAGCTGCCTGTCACAGTGTCTGGCTGTTTTTTCCATTTTTAATAGAGATGGGGTTTTGCTCTTGCTCAGGCTGGTCTTGAACTCCTGAGCTCAAGCAATCCACCTGTTACCCGACGAAGAGGGTCCAGCTGCCTGTCACTGTCAGACAATATGCAGAGAAAGGTCCACCAAACTTATTTGTCAGAAGGCCAGGAGAACAGTGAGAGTGGCCTCTCCAACACTGTTCTGATCTTCCATTTCCAACATTATAGTTTGATACATTTAAGTTCAAAGTGAGGACCATGTTAACCCTTATCTTATACAATAATCGGCAGAGCCCATGACTCATAAACAATTAACAACATTCTAATTTATTTTTATTTTTTATTTCTATTTTTTTTTTGTAGAGACAGAGTCTCACTTTATCGCCCTTGGTAGAGTGCGGTGGCGTCACACAGCTCACAGCAACTTCCAACTCCTGGGCTTAGGAGATTCTCTTGCCTCAGCCTACCGAGTAGCTGGGACCACAGGTGCCTGCCACAACACCCAGCGATTTTTAGAAATGAGACCACGCTCTGGCTCAGGGTGGTCTGGAACCTGTGAGCTCAGGCAATCCACCCACCTCTACCGCCCAGAGTGCTAGGATTACAGATGTGAGCCACTGCTCCAGGCCCAACAACATTCTAATTTAAAAATTAACCTCCTAAATCAATCCACCTAAACTACTCAAGATAGGCATGTATAGGGTGGGAGCTAAATTTACAAAACAGTAAGAATGGGAGATGGGGGTGAAGGTCAGGCAGGATCTAAACTCACCAGGCTGGGCTTGGCGCCTGTGGCTCAATGGGCTAAGGCGCCAGCCACGTACACCTGAGCTGGCGGGTTCAAATCCAGCCCTGCCCGCCAAACAACAATGACAGCAGCAACCTAAAAAAAAAAAAAA
>CAUYON010070009.1:0-17473 GCA_963573935.1 Arctocebus calabarensis | reverse complement strand
CAGCCTCTAAGCTGCTGTTCTCTCATGCCTCCCTAATCATCCCTGAAAGTCCTGCTCCCCATTAGGGGAGGGATATACTAACTAAAACAGGAACTTTTCCCTCCTGGAGATCTAGTCATGATCAAAACTCTTCCCTCTAATTCACCTTCCCTGACCCCAACTTGGGAAGACCCCTTTCCTCTTATCTTGTCTTTTCCTACTGTTAAAGTTATAGGAGTCGATTCCTGCATACATCATTCATAAGGAAAGTCCTGGAACCCTCCATCTTCTACAGAAGCAGGCAATGAAGACAGACAACCACAGACCACCTACACTTGTGAACCAAAAGAAAGTTTGAAGTTATCATTTGGGAAACAGCAAGAAAAATCCTAATATGGTTTTCTTTTAGCATCACTGAATAAGTGCTTCTGACCTGACATTTTTCTACCTTTGCCTATTACTGATTACACTAATCAGATTTATGTTTTCCAGAAATGTCATCAAGCCAATGCAATAAAGATGGTTCCAGTCCATGAACCCCTGTATCACTCTCCCTCCGGAGAAACCCTAACTGCCCCCTTCTATCATCGCCCGATTCAGCAGGAAGCAGTTAGATCGGGTCTTCGCCCCTTTTCCCTAACAGCAGTTAGAGTTTCTACTCAGAGAGGGAGAATTGATGCAGGACATTTGGCGCCCTAGCCAGCTCAGCGGAACTGGTGGACCTGCCACCTCCTCCTTGGTGGTGTCAGTGCTGCGGCAGTCAGCTGAAGAGCCAGTGGGCTGGATGACAGGCAAGGAGGGGGACCTCCAACACCCACCAGAGGCTCCAAAGCCAAAAAGGCTGGACAACTGCCGAGGAGACACCTGTGCCTTGGTTTCTCCTTCACTTTACACTTAGAACTAAATGTGGAACCCCCATTTCCTTTGCCTAGGTCAATTTCTTGTGAATTTCCTAGGCCTCAATTCCATGAATGAACTGTATTCATTCATTGATACATTCATTCACCTTGCCCCTGGCAGAAGGGACTGTATTCATTTGTTTCCTGGCCAAGGAACCCATACACCTATATACCCTGAGACTAGAGGCCTAAAGGAGGAGACGGGGAAAGACAGGGAGAAAAACGAAGAGAGCTTCTCTCTCCCCACTTGAATTCTCTCCCTCTACCAGGAGCTTTAGTGTTTTCTGTATTCTTTTCTGTAAATAAATTCTGTCTTACCTCTGGGGGGTAGGGGGGAAAATAATGTAATGAAGAATAATAAAATACATGTATTAAAAAAAAAAAAGAAGAAGAAATTTGATATTATCAGCAAGTGCTTTCTTAAGATTTTTCTGTCTCTTACACTTGCCATCCCTCCCAAAATTGGGCATTTAATTCATCTTTGAACTGGTTATTCCCTTAGTTGCTTAGTGTTTTTCTAAATAATTCCTTTCTTAATGAGCAATATGCCTCCTTATATTATAAATCTGATAATGCATTAGTTTTTTTGTAGATTAGTAAAACTGCTTTCCTGTTTTCCTGTTACTTTATTCAGAGCTAATCAGTGCTTTTCTTGGTTTTCTAGTATCTAGGTGTAAAAGTCATGTGTTGCAGCTTTACAGTTTTAAAAATATTTTAGATATTCTTAACTTTGAGCCTCCCTAACATCGCTGTCTTGCCAGATTACTAACACTGTCACTTGGCTAAACTGCCCCTATTTACCTCACCCACACGGACACATGCTTCCTGTAATTGCTTTGCCTAACAATGCTACTTGAGTCTGTGAGATTCCGTAAACTGTGCTAGTGCTAACAATGTTCTGTACAACTTAACTCACTAGAAAGAATACAATGTTGTTCTGTTGGGCCTTTCAACCACTGGAACACAATTTTTTAAATTGACAGTTGTAGAATTGTGAAGTGTTTTTACATTGATCTTTTGCTAATGGAATTAGCACTTATGTTTTGCATGATGTATGACTTAAAAAATCCTTTAATCATTAAAAAAAAAGAAATTCAAGAACAGAGAAAATGAAATTACAACCAAGCTAAAACTTAGACAAGCTCTCTTTATCATTGGATGGTTACTTATTTTCTCTGTATTCTCATATGTATAAAACAGAAGAGGTAGAAAATAAGATGACTGATGAAATGGAATTCTCTTATTTTGGTTTCTCAAGATTATTATTTGAACACTCAGTTAATGCTAAGAAATAAAAATGGACTGAAACCCGATTAGAAAAATATATACTGTTCTTTTACCTTGTTTTATAATATGGCATGTATGAGTTAAATTAGTGGAGATTTTCTATGTCATAGTATAAGAGTAAATCTAGAGTCTTTTCCATCTTCTTTTTTTTAACAAAATTTAATTTCATATACCTGGTATAAGACTAAAGATCAAAAGTTTTAAAGTTAATATTATATGTCTCTTTTTCAGATAACTTTGTGTGAGACAAGTATTTAATACTTGATGGCTTTAATAACTGATAACTTTAATAACTGATGGCTGCCAAGAAGAAAGTTCTGAGGTGGGCTCTGTATCCCCTTTCCTTAAATCTGGATTGACCTGTGATTGCTTTGACAAATACAATGTGACAGAAATGATGCACATAAGTTTGGTGCTTAGAATTTGAAAGGACTTGCAGCTTCTGCCTTTCTTCTGAAGTCCCCAGCCAACATTTATGCCTGACTATCCTGCCAGAGAGACTCCATGAAGAGGCCTGAAGATCATATAGGAAGACGAAGAGGCCAGCTGAGCCTGTCCCCTGACTCTTCCTGCAAAGATGCCAAACATGTGAGTAAAGCCTCTTGTGCATTCCAGAGCAGCCAAACCAACAGCTGAACTCCTCCGGATCATCCCAGTGAAGCAACTGAACTTGCCAACCAAATACTACCTGAATTCCTGATCTATTTAATTGGAATATAAAAGAAAACATGTTACTTAAGCCAATAAGTTTTGAATGAGGGCATTATCCAGCATAGATTACCTAAACAATAGGCATCCCACACTTCTTTTGAGCAAAGGAGAAAGCCATGGTCAGTGAAATTATGTTAGAGTTTAGGAAGAAAAACTACTGTGTTATGTTACTCCAAAATTGCAATGAAAACACCATGTCAGAGTGAGAATAATTGGCTAGTTTTACAATTAGTGTATAGGAAAACATAAGACTGTCTCAATATATTATTGTTTTTAAAATAGAAGAGTAGGTCCAGAAAAGTGTACAATAGTACATTATACAGACTTTGTAGTGCATATCTAAATGTATGCTTGTATAAAAAATAACTACTGTAACAAATATTTTTTGACCTATCATCATTGTATAACAACCTGGATCAGGTTGACAGCTTAAAGAAGGAGATACTCTTGCAAAGGATGTCAAAATTTCATCTAATGAACTACCCTAAAATAATGTTCAGTACAAGTATCACTATTAATGATATTAATGTTCATACCTTATGTGAAGGAACAATATTTGTGTAAGCAGGTCACTCACACAGATCTGGAGACTCCCATCTTATACTAACAGCTGCCCACCGTAATTTGATCAGGCTCAGTGACCCAGAGATAATAAATGAGTAAGACAACAAACAAAGCAACAAATACATAAATCAACTGCCAAAAACAGTCTTTCAAGCCATGCAGTCCCCTGGGATTGATGTGTTTAATTAAGGAAAATAAATTATTTTATGTTGAACCACTAAGGATGTTGTGAATCAAATAGTATTTAAATGATTTTCTTGCAATATTTGTGTACTAATTATATTATTCAACACTATATGAAGAGGCAAGATAAAGGAAATAGCAATAAGATTTAATTACGTAGTGAATTTTGAAATCACAGACTACTGGCCACTGCTTTGAATCAGAACAGGAAAATCAGAATCATCACGGAACGTAAAGACCGCCTAGTGAGTGTAGGCTTCCATTTTGCAATTGGGACCCGAAATCGTAACTTTTGATCATCATGGTGAATATTTTCTACTCTCTCAAAGAAAACACTGTGATTAAATTCATTGATGAGTTTCACTTGAATGAACACACAAGCAAGCAAACAAAAATATAACAGGGAAAAGTAACCTGTTAAAAACCATATACAAAGTGTCCATCATTCCCATAACAACTGCTTACAGACATTCAGGCAAGAGAAACCAAATACTGTCTTAAAGGGATCCTTTTCTATCAACATTTTCCTGTGACTTTTACATTAAGACTATAGCTATGTGAAGATTTATCCCATATTGGGTATATTTTGTAACTTAGACTCTGGAATCAAGTGCCTGTGTTGAATTACTGTGGAGTCCAGATTTCCCTATCACTGATTTGGTTTCCTCATCTGGCCCCAGTATCCATATCTGAAAGAGAGTGTAACAGTAGTGTCTTATTCCCATCTGTCTTATGTAGGTCCTGTAGAACAATACAATGTAATTCTCAATTGTTATGAAAGTTAGAAAATGGATTTGCTGGTTTGAGATTTTGTATCTTTCTAAAATACTTCACATCTTCCTAAAATATAAGATTTGTAAAATTTACTCTTCATACTCTTAAACTAAAATAAATTCTCTTAATCATTTCTAAACAATCAATATACATTTAGAAACTTGGATCACAGTCTTTTTATTTATTATTTATTTATTTATTTATTTATTGCAGTTTTTGGCTGGGGTTGGGTTTGAACCTGTCACCTCCAGCATATGGGGCAGGCGCCCTACTCCTTTGAGCCACAGGCGTTGCCCAGGAGCACAGTCTTAATCTCATCAGAATCCACTCTTGCAGTTGAGAGTGGAGTCCATCCAAGCTGAACTAAAACATGTTCACCTCAAATTTCAAGTATTTTACTTTTATGTGTTCATTAGTATTCTCTATTCCAATACATAAATTGGTACATGAAGGCTTAAAAAATATATATAGTATGTATTTGTATATTTAATATATGTATATATTATATATACATGTATACATATGTGTATATATATTATATGTTTGCATATTTAATATATATATATGATTAAGCCTTCATGTATCAATTTATATGTTGGAATATATATATATATAGGCACTATGCTCCAGACAGTGTTATATTCCACTGGAAAGTAAAAATGTGTGTGAAACTTTGTGTTTGTATATACTCATTATTTAGAGTATATGTATATATACAGATATAAATGCATATGTACCTATGAGAAGGGAAGGTCAATTTTTTTTTATTGAAGTTTTGATTAGATGGGTGAGATTACAATGGCTTTGAGTAGGTGGGAACTGGGAAAAATTTGAATTAAAGAATATTAAGCAGCATGAAATTTTTCAATATGGTGAACAAAATTAACAACAACAACAAAGCTCATATGAGGACAGTGAGAACATAAGCAAAACCATGACAGAAAATGTGTTTTAAAAGCAGAAGAAAATGAAGTTAGAAGAAAGATAAACTTCACAGTGAAGAGAAGGAAATTGTACTTGATCCCAAGATGGGAGCCATAATAAATTCTTACATTTTTTTGTTGACATGATAAAACCAAAATATCTCCAAATGTAGTCTATTAGCTTAAATAGAGATTGCTGAAGATAAAGAAAGCCTTTACTAGATTAATACAGTAATTTAGGATTGAGGTGAAGTCACAGCAGTGGAACAAGCAGAAATCATCAAGAATGGGCTTTAGTGAGAAACTAAAGTTAGAAAATGAAAGGAAAATGCCAGAACCAATATTTTCCTGGGATTTTAGTTTAGTATGTAAAAGCTCATAGTAGTACTGACATAAAAGGGAGCAAGGAGAAACAAATAACGTTGAAGAGTGATTGCCAGGTTGATTTCTTATTTTGTTATTCTCGAATGCAGGAATTTAAAGTGGAGAAATCCCAACACCAGCTGATGTACAGGAGTGACGACCACATGAGACGTCAGTCTTGGACCATCTTAGCACAGTCACCTGTATCTTCAAACATTTTAGAGATAAACCCGAACATTACTCTGGACTTTTGAATTTCAAACCAAGGAGAGTTCATTTACAGTATCTCCTTTCATTAGATGTTCCTTTAGTGAATTCTATGAATGATCTGCTGAAAATAATGGAAACACATTATCAAAATGATTGGAACCCACTAATTACTTATATATAGCGTGTTGCCATCACTCATGCTTAGGTTTGTTGTTTTTCATAACTTTCTGGTTCATAAGAGATTGGACTATCCAAAATTTGTCCTTTATAAATATGTCTTAATTAAGGAAGCAAACACATAGTCTAATTTATGGAATATGAAAGTTTATTTTAACTGAAATAAGAGAGGAATCAAGTCACAATAATCCAGTTAAGGTTTTCTATTGTCAACAGGAAGCAAAAGACACATCTTACCTCATACTGGAAACAAAACAGATGTTGTTCAGTGGGTTAAACTGTGGACCATTTATGTCTTTTCTTTTTTTCTTTACTTTTTAAGATAGCATTTAAAGATGCCAGATTGTTCTAATCACAAGTGCAACCATTCATTAGCTTAATGGAAAAAGGTAACAGATTATGTATGTAATAGTCAACCAGGGAGAAAATATATATTTACAGCACATAGCACTTACGTAGATGGATTGTAGACATAATAATCTTCCACAGGAGAGAGAGAGAAACAAACAATTACTCTAATGGAAAGCCAGAAAAATTGATTAACATTAAATGCTTCCCAAAGACATATATTTGTGCTGAGAATGACACTCAGGGCAGCCATATCACTTGGCCTTGCCTTTTGGGTAACAGAAGTAGGCAAGATAATGAATGTATTGAGCTTCCTCAGGTAAAAAACAATTTCATATTTTTTTAATTTTTGAAGGAATTAAATCTTATTTTTCCTGGTCTGGTAACCTGAGTTTCTAAAATGACTTCCAAAACTGATTTACAAATATGGTAATGTATAAATTCTATGATTGTATTGGGGGAATGTCCCAGTTGATATGAAGATAAGGAGATTATCTTGCTACATCTTATCTAAATACATGAGCTCTTTAAGACAAAGGACTTTTTTTGATGGTAGAAAAAGAAAGATTTTTTTTTTTTGAGACAGAGTCTTGTCATGTTGCCTTTGGTAGAGTGCTATGGAGTCACAGTTCACAGCAACCTCAAACCCTTGCGCTCAAACTATTCTCTTGCCTCAGCCTCCCTTGTACTTGGGACTATAGGCACCTGCCACAATGCCTGGCTATTTTTTCATTTGTTTGTTTAGCAGGCTCTGGTCGGGTATGAACCCACCAGCCCTGGTGCATGTGGCTGGCACCCTAGCCCCTGAGCTACAGGCACTGCGCCAGAAAAAGAAAGATTTAAAGCATGAGGAGTATTGGAGGGATTAATGATGGGATGGGCCACATGAAAAGAAATGTGGTGGCCGTAAGGAAAAGTCCCTGGCAGGAAACCAACAAAGAAGGAAGATGTTTGCCATATCCTGCAAAGAACTCAATTTTGCCAAGAACAGAATGAGCTTTGAAGAGGATTCCAGTCTCCCATGAAAACGTACTTAGTCAATAGGTTACATGTATTCCCTGAGCATTGAATGTGAGCAAACCCACCAAGACGTCTGACCTAGAGCACTATGGCTTAGAAAAAAAATTTTAGAGAAAAAAATCTTGAGTTTATTAGTGCTCAAAGAGCAAATATTTTACCATGTGTTAATTGCCTGCTTATAGAAAAATCATTTCAAATATACAATATGAATAGCCATGAATAAGAGTAAAGAATGAACCATCATTCAAAGTTAATTTAACCAAGAGATACTTGAGAAGCATGCAACAACCCAGCCATATGCAGCATAATGATAGACTGTGCATGTGATGGTAGTTCCATATGATTACGATGGAGCTGAAAGATTCCTATGACTAGGAAGCGATAGTTGCCTCAAGGTCATAATTGCATTGCATTCTTCACTTGTTTCCGGAAATGCTCATGTAAACAAATCTAGTGTGTTGCCAGTTACATGAATGTCTGTTACATGTAATTATGTATAGTTTATAATACTTGATGAATGGTTATTTATTTAATATTACACATTTTATCATTATTTTAGGCATTATTCCTTCTACTTACTATAAAAGAATGTAGATAAAAAAAAATAGCCTCAAGCAGATCTTCTGGAAGTATTCTAGAAGGCAGTGTCACTCTTATAGATGTGACAGCTCCATGTGTGTGATTGTCCCTGAAGACCTTCCAGTGGGACAAGTTGTGAAGGTGAAATCTTGTAATATGGATGATCCTGACCCTCTGTAGGCCCAAATGTGTGTTTGTGTGTTAGTTTTTAATAAATAGGTTAAAAAATAAAAAAAGAACTCCAGAGTGGTAGCTCATGCCCATAATCCAACATTCTGGGAGGCTGAGGTCGGTGGATTATTTGCACTCAGGAGTTGGAGACCACCTGACCAAGATTAAGACTCTGTCTCTACTAAAAATAGAAAAACTAGCCAGGTATGGTGGCAAGTGCCTGTAGTCCCAGCTATTTGGGAGGCTGAAGCAGGAGGATCTCTGGAGCCCAAAAGTTTGAGGTTGCTGTGAAGCATGATGCCACTGCACTTTGTCCAGGGCAACAGATTCTGTCTCAAGAAAATAGAGTAGACTAGAATAGAATAGAGGTTAGAAAAGATAAGAGGAAAAAATTTTAAATTTAAAAAACATAAGAGAACATATTTAAATATGAAGAACATTTTTTGTATAGCTGTATGATGAGTTTGTATTTAAAGCTAAGTGTTACTACAAGAGTCAAAAACTAAAAAATTAAAAATTTATAAGTTAGTTTTTTATAAAAAATAGAAAATAAATTAATTTAATGTGGTCTAAGTATACAGTGTTTATAGAAGATCTGAACATTCACTCACCCTTCACCCACTGACTCATCCAGAGCAACTTCCAGGCCTGCAAGCTCTATTCGTGGAAAGTGCCTTATACAGGTGCATATTTTTTCATCTTTTACACCGAAATTTTACCTTACCTTTCTTTATACTTAGATATGTTTAGATACATGAAAATAACCACTTTATTACAATTACCTGCAGTATTAAGTACAGTAACAGGCTGTACAGGTTTGTAACCAAGGAGTATAGTAGGTTATATCATCTAGCTTATGTCAGTGTATTCAAACGAGGACAAATTGTTAAAGGATTTATTTCTCAGAATATATCCTGATGTTTAAGTTATACATTATTATCCATAAATCTTTACTTTTGAATGCTAGGTGTTAAACTGAGAAACAAAATATTTCAAGAAAATGTATTTTACTCACAAAGGCTTATAAATGTATAAAGAAATGGAATATGTGGCTAAATAGAAATGTTGAATTCATTTTTTGTTTAAATTATTATCTTGTCTTTATTATATAATTTACTTGCCCATACATATGAAACGAAAGGGTATATTTTTGGTCTGCCATTGTCTCATATAAGAAGTTCCTTTCAATAAGAAATAAAATATTTAAGAAATTCCCTCTTTATATGGAAATAAAGAAAAAAATAAAGGTATTTTATTGCAAAAGTGATTATAAGAGATTATAAATATTCGTCTCCATTTTCAAGGGAGGATAATGTGAGATTTATTGTGGCAGGTGGCAGTATTGAGGAATGGCAGTGTGATACAATATAGGCAGCAAAGAAAGAAGATGAAATAATTTCAGTCATGGAGCATTATCAACCATGTATTTGAAATCATTAATATGGAATTTCTAGCTCTGAGTAGATGATTTGGCTGTATACCTGTGCTCCTTTCCTTTCCTGCCATATGCATTTTCTAGATATTTCTGTCATTGTCTTGGGATTAGCATCACTCATTTCTACTTAAATGTGTCTATTCTCCAAATTCATGAAAATCATAGTAATCTCTTGATTTTTATACCTCATAATTTTATTTTTATCAATTTCTTCTGCCATTATTGTAAAACTTTAAAAATCTGTTGCTTATAACTTTTTTCCTCCAGGATTACATTGGAAAATATAAAATCTTAACATTAGCTTTGCCTTTTCATGTGACAGTTGCATACTTTGATGAATTTAATATTATGTGATCATTTAAATAACAATTCAAGAGTAATAAGTGTAACTAGATCTCCACCTGCTTGTAAAAATAAACCATGAAAATGATTCGGTATGATTTCCTGATGGAAAACACTTTGTAATGCCACACCAGTCAAGCTTCTGAAGAGAGAAGATAAGCCATTTTGCACTCACTCTCTGGATTGTCTTCCTTCTCAGTAAACTCTACTTGCTTTGTTACTTTACAGGTATGCAATTCTCATTAGGATCACACATCCGTTTCTAAATTTAAAATACTTTCGGTTCTTTCATTATGTGACCTTTCAACATTAAAAGGCATTTGCCAAATATTCCTTCTTTTTAAAACTTTAATTAATTTGGGAAGTACAAGTTGAATTTCTTTCTGTATATACATGTATGTATAGTCTTGGGAGTATTGGCTTGGGTGTACTCATCACTCATTCGAGTAGTGGACATTGTCCCACACATGAAATTTTTTATCACCTTATTCCATACAACTATTTTCCCCACTTGTGAATCTACAATGTCCATCATACTGTTCTCTGTGCCCTGGTGTAGCCATAGATTAACTCCCACCTATAGGTGAAAACCCATGACATTTTTCTATTCCTGAGTTACTTCACTTGGATAATCTCCTCAAATTCCATTCAAGTTGCCACAAACAACACTAATTCATTTTTTCTTATTGCTAATACTCCATGGTGTGGGTGTGTATGTATGAATGTGTGTATATGCATATATATTTTTGTATATATACACATACATATATACATACACATGCATATATATATCATTTTCTTAACCTTTTTATCAGTTGGTGAGCATATAAGTGTGTTCCATATCTTTGTGATTGTGAATTGTGCAACGATAAACATACAAATGTAGGTATCTTTTTTTGTAATGATTTCTTTTCCTCTAATAGATATCTAGTGGGATTCCAGGATCAGAGAGTAAATCTACTTTTAGTTCTTTGAGAAATCTTAATACTGATATTCACAGAGGTTGTACTAATTGACATTTCCACTAACAGATGATATATGAGTATTCCATTTTCACTGACCCCATGCTGACATCTAATTTAGTAATGATCATTCTAAATTTCTCTGATTATTAGTGATGACAATAATTTTTATACATGTTTTTGCCATTTGTGTATCTTTAAAAAAAAAACTTGTTCATATCACATGCTCACTTTCAATTTTTTATTTTCCTGAATTGTTTGAGCTCCTTATACACATAGATTCTGGATATTAGTCCCATTTTATAGCTTGCCTGTTTACTCTTTTAATTATTATTTTTTTCTGTGTAGAGGCTTTTTATTTAAATTCCATTTGTCAATTTTTATTTTTATAGCATTGAATTTTGGGGTCTTAGTTATAAATTCTAAGAATTTGTCCTCGGTTTTCTTCTAGGATTTGTATTGTTTCAGGGCTTATCTTTAAACTTTTAATCACTTCTAATTAATTTTTGTATATTGTAAGATACAGAGATCCAACTTCATTCTTCTACAGATGACTATCCAATTTTCACAGCACCATTTAACTGTGCATTCTTTCTTTTCATACAAAACTGTATGCTTTTGTCTGCTTTGTCAAAGATTACTTGATTGAAGGTACATAGTCTTATTCCTGAATTATCTATTCTGTTCCATTGATCGATGTCTATTTTTGTGACAGAACCATGCAGTTTTGTTGCTATAGCCTTGTCATATAATTTAAAGTCTCATAACATGGTGCCTCTAGTTTTGTTCTTTTAGATTAGAATTGGTTTCACTATTCAGGCTGTTTTTGGTTCCATGTAAATTTTAGAATTTTTCTTTTCTAATACTATGAAAAATGATGTTTGTGTTTTGATAGGAATTGCATTGAATCTGTAGAATGCTTTTGACCCTGTGATCATTTTAAAAATATTGATTTTTCTGATCCATATGCATGGGATGTTTTTCCATTTGTTTGCAATGTCTATAATTTCTTTCATCAATAGTTCTACTTGTAGAAATCTTTTACCTCTCAGGATAAATTTATTCCTATTTTTTTTTTTTTTACAGCTATTGGGATTTAGTTCTTGATTTGACTCTCAGCTTGGTCTTTGGTTGTGTATAGAAAAACTATTGATTGAGCACCATCTTAGAATCTAAGTATCATACTGCCAATGCTTAGCATTTTCTAGGTTTTTTGGTGACAACATTTAGGCTAACCAAAATCTAAATGCCATTCTTGATATGTCCCCCCTTTTATTACTTCATATTCAGTTTATTGCTATAATATTCCCTGCCAATTATTTTGGATATACTAATGTATGGATTCTATAGTTATTACATTAGCCCTAACAGCTCTAACTGTACACATTTTAATATTCCTACAATTAGTTATTTGTACTGCAGTTGAAGTAAACATTTCAAAACACGAATTACATTGTTCCATGTACCAGTCTAAAATAGGCAGTCACACCTCATTTTCTTTTATTTCACTTTACTGTGCATCACAGGTATTTTGCTTTTTAAAAAATTAGACTTTTGTGGGAACCATGCATTGAGCAAGTCTGTTGGTGCCTTTTTTTTCCACCAAGACGTGCTCCCTTCATGTCTGTGTCACATTTTGGAATTCGTACAATATTTAAACGATTTTTATTATTATATCTGTTCTGTTGATAAGTGATGAGTGATCTTTGATTTTACTATTGTAATTGTTTGGGGCACCACAAAGATGGCAAGGTTAATCTATAAATGTTGTGTGTTCTAACCTCTCCACCTGCTGGCCCTTCCCCTGTCTCTCTTCCTCTTCTCAAACCTCCCTTTTCTCTGAGATGTAACAATGTTGAAATTAGGCCAATTAATAACCACATAATGGCCTTTAGATGTTCAAATAATTTCTCACTTTAAATCAATATCTAGAATAATAAACTTAAGTGAGGAGATACGTAGAAAGCCAAGATAAGCCACAAACTATAAGTTATCCAGAAGTTTTGCCTAAGAATTAATGGAGGTTGCTACACTAAACAGAAGATTTTTCATGTAGATGGAATAGCCTTTTATTGGAAAAGGCTGTCATCTTGGACTTCCACAGTTAAGAGGAAAAAAATCAAAGCCTGGATTCAGAGGTTCAAAGGACAGCCTGGTTTTCTTGTTAAGAGCGAATTCAGCTCATGATTTCCAGCTGAAGGCAACATCCATATTCCATTCTGAAAATTTTAAGACCTTTAATAATTACAATAAATCCACTCTCTTTGTGTTTTGTAAATGGAACAACAAAGCACAAATGATAGCACATCTGTTTATAGCACAATTGACTGAATATTTTAAGCCCATTATTGAAAATTACTGTTTAGGATCAAAAAAATTCTTTCAGAATATTACCATTTACTGATAAAGCACCTAGTCACTCAAGAGTTGTGCTAGAGATGTCTAAAGGAATTGGTGTTATTTTATTGCCTGCTAACACTTAAGGAGTAATTTCAAATTTCAAGTCTTATTATTTAAAAAATGTTTAGTAAGGCTGTAGCTGACATAGATAATGATTCCCTTGATGGATCTGAGCAAACTAGATTGGCCTACAGCTATCTGGAAATAATATACCTTTTTTGATGCCATTAAGAGCATTTATAATTTATAGGAGAAAGTCAAATTAACATCAAGAGTAGTTTGGAAGAAGTTGATTCTAACACTATTGCGTGACTTTGAGGGGTTCAAGACATCAGTGGAGGAAGTAACTGTAATTCTGATAGAAATAGCAAAATAACAAGAATTAAAAGTGGAGCCTAAAAATAGGACTGAATTACTCTAAGCTAATGGTAATACTTTAACAAATGAGTAAGTTGCTTCTTAAGGATGAGCAAGGGAAGAGGTTTCTTAAGAGGGAATCTTCTCCTGGTGAAGATGCTATAAATACTATTGAGATGACTATAAAGGATTGAGAATATACACATACTTAGTAGATATAGCACAGACAGGGGTTGAGAGCAGTGATTTCAGTTTTGAAAAAAGCTTTACTGTGCGAAAAGTACTATCAAACACCATCACATACTATGGAGATATTGTCCATGAAAACAAGTGTCCGTCAAAGCCACAATCATCACATCATTGTTGTCTTATGTTAAGAAATTGCTGTAGCTACTCTAACTTTCAGTAATCAACACCCTTATCAGTTAGCTGTCATCAACAATGAGATAAGGCTAACTACCAGCTAAAGGCCCAAATGATCATTAGCATTATTTTAAAATAAAGTATTTTTAATTAAGACATATGTGTTGCTTTTAAAGACAGAATCATATAGCATAACTTTCCCATGCACGGAAAAACTGAAAGCAAAAAATTGGTATCACTCACTTTACCGCTATTGCATTAGCATGTTTGCCGGGAAGCCAACTAGCAATATCTCTGAGATATGCCTCAAATCCTGGTTTTCTGTTGTTCTTAGACTTAATACCCTAACATGACCTTAATATGACTTCCAAAATTGTATGTGGTTTGACATCAACCTCCTTCTCCATTTACAGCTCATATGATATTACCCTTTCTCTTTCCTTTCAGACATTGACACATCATTTTCTTTTCAGACATCATTCAGTTTCTTGGGTGTGCCACTTATTGTGCACATGGAGATATAGCTGTCCTTATAACTGCCTTACTCATCTCTTTTATCTTTTCTTGGTTATTTAACAGGATCTTTTTTTATACATTACTTCTCTTAAGAAAATTTCTTTACCACTCTAGGTTAAATCTTTTATAAGCTCCCAGTGCAAGTGCCTTCCATTTGCTTTTTCTTATAGAGTTATAATTTTACTTTCATTTATGTGGTTGTTCTTTATGTGCTTTATCAATATGGCTACATTAGGATTCACCATCTCATATGCAGTTTTGTCTTTGCCATCTACTACTAAACCAAAAGCTAACAGCAATAAAATAGGAATATTGTGTTATTATTTTTATTTGCTTGCTTTGTTTTTTCCTTATAAAATGTATGAATATCAATATACCAAAAAATTCTTACTAATTAGAAATTCTCAACTGGTACTACGGTGTACACACACAAAATGAAAGTTATGGTTTTTATTTGGTTTTAAAAAGGGCACTCTAACCATGGAAGAATCAGTCTTAGTCACATACACTAAGGTTAAAGGGAAACTATGTTGAGAAAGAGAGAAAGTGGTTCATCTTTTCTGTATTCTAGTCATAATATTCCAAAACTCATAGTAGTTAATTCAAACTTCTTTGTCATTTGTATTTGTACAACACCAATGTTAATATTTCCCATTGATTTGACCTATTGGATACAAATTATTAATGAAATATGAGTTATTAACTGCAAACACACAGTTAAAATCAATCCTACAAATATATGAATATTTGATTAATCAGTGAATTTATCTCAACAAAATTATACTATAGGCCAGTCACTCTGGGAGGCCAAGGCAGGTGGATTGCTTGAGCTCGCAAATTTCATACCAGCCAAAGCAAGAGTGAGATCTCATCTCTACTAAAAATTAAAAAAAAAAATGAGGCAAGAGGATCACTTGAGACCAAGAGTTTGTAGTTGCTGTGAGCTATGATGCCATGGAACTATCAAGTGTGACAAAGTAAGACTCTGCCTCCAGAAAGGAAAAAGAAAAATCTTCTAAAGACACGCAACCTAAACAGTTAAGTACCTGGCATATGTGAAATATCATACCATGTATTTATCTGCATAAAAGGCCATATTATATGTTAATTGAAGCTGCATGTAGTTTATTTAGGGAGATTAATAGGACATAGGAAATTATAATAACTTAAATAATTTAAGTTTAAAATTTAATAATAAGTTAAATTGTGGAAAGTAATCTAATATGCCTTAAAGTGTCTTCATGAAGCTCAAGACAGTTTTTCTTTCAGATTTGGGATTGTCGGGATTGTCAGGCTTGTCACACATCTTCTGCCATACCATGAATTCACCAGTACTGCTATTGCCATTATACAAAGACAAAAGAAAAAAAAAAAACCTCAGTGAATCAAGTGTTCACTTTTATTAAAACATCACAGGAACTGTTCTGACTAGAAAGTCACTGAGACATCACTGACCCTTTACCTCTCAGCCTCAAGTTCCTAGACACAAGTTAAATACGTTGCTTGAAGCCTGCTGTTGTGTGAATTTTCACAAGACCCCTCCTGACCTGTCTCCTCAGACCAGAAAGAGCTCCAGACTCCTACGATGTCTTCGTGAACTTAATATTATGATAAAACCTATCCTTTAGTTACTTTTTTCTTTACCTGATATAGAGGAAATTTACTGGAAAATTAGAAAAATAAAGTTTATTCACTTCTTTTAGGAGAGTTTTTTGACTTTTAGTTTTTGGGTGTATCAAAAAGAAATAAAAACATCAGTGAGTGCTAGATGCATTGTGTAATACAATTAAGAGTGTCCTTTGCAAAACAAGTTTTATCACAAGAGCTAATAAAGAATAGTGCGGGAAAAAAGCAGTGAGTCTCAAGAGGAGTTGAAGTACAGTGTATATAATAACTTCGAGTGTATTAGGAAAGGCTCTCTGGAACAAGTTATGTGAGAGTATTGAAAATATCTCTGTTAAACACAGGCATTCCAGACAAGAGAAATAATATGAATGAATGAACAATTAAGTTAGAAAATTGCCAGATACATTTGGAAAAAGTTACTAGTCTTAACTAGTAAAACTTATATATTCAAGATAGGGCAAAGTGGAAAATGCATTGTACATTTAAGTTATTTCCACATTATAAGGTGTAAAACATTGGATTTTGTTCTGTAGACAAACATGTTCAGGGATTTAAAAACAAATAGGCTCAGGAATTGTATGCCTGTGAATCCCAATACCAAATAGTTTGCACACAAATATGGTGGTTAGCATCAATTTTCGTAAAATTAAATAATATATATTTAGGTATTTTAATTGAAATGCATTTAAAAATATTTATGAGGGCGGCGCCTGTGGCTCAGTGAGTAGGGCGCCGACCCCGTATACCAAGGGCTGCGGGTTCAAAGCCGGCCCCAGCCAAACTGCATCAAAAATTAGCCAGGCGCTGTGGCAGGTGCCTGTAGTCCCAGCTACTTGGGAGGCTGAGGCAAGAGAATTGCTTAAGCCCAAGAGCTGGAGGTTGCTGCGAGCTGTGACTCCACAGCACTCTACCGAGGGCGATAAAGTGAAACTCTGTCTCCACAAAAAAAAAAAAAAAAAAAAAAAAATTATGAATCGTAAGCTATTTATTATAAGAAATCTATTTGTATTTAGAGTAAATTTACATTAATAATATGTTCTTAAGAGTTGAGTATAGGGAGGTACAAGGGTAAAGAATATTTAATTGAAGCATCTGGAGCACTTTCCTTCAATTCATGGATACATTCTCAACACGAAAAAATATCCCTCTGTATTCTCAGAACTCTCATAACTTTTCACAACTGTATAACTATGTGTTATTGAATTCTAGAATGTTTATAAGACTTTATTCAAAGATAAGTCTTCAGACCCTGGGATAAAACCCACTTGGTCATGGTGTATAATT
>CAUYON010070008.1:0-10704 GCA_963573935.1 Arctocebus calabarensis | reverse complement strand
ACTAATATTACTAAGCTTTCCACACCATTTATTTACTGCTTTATAGCTGTATTAGATAAAATGTTGGCAGATCCACCACAGAGGCCAAGACTATTGGTTATTAAGAAAGTCGTTGGAGATTGTTATTTATGGTCTTAAGTCATTCAAAAGGTTATGGTCTTAATTTGTCATAAAGCTGCAAATAAACAAAAGCTTCTTTATCTCTTCTACAGAAATCTATTAATGGAAATTACAGAAGTAGTCAATCATTTCTCATCCCACAATTACATAGTTCATCATGGAATACTGGGTTAGGAATAGGGAAGGAAGGAAATATATATGAATACAGTAAGTCATTTAAGGGTGTAAGTGACCCTCAGTCACCAAACCTAACAAGGTGCCAATGCACGAGTCCTACTCAAGCATGTGACACTGGAGCCTTTGCTGTCAATTACAAAATCACATGCACCTTTTTTCTGATTATAAGATCACACTATAAAATTAAATTGGCAAAACTCAGTCTTAGAGTCAAGATGCTATACAACTCCTAGATGATGGGGGTTTGCCATCTACTTACATGGGGGAAAAGTTGAAGACAATTTGGACCTGGTATTAGGAGATCAAATAGCAGGAACCAGCTTTCTAGTCTTAGAGTGCCACATGAAGATTTGACCTGCAGTACGGAAACGTGTCAGTTGCAAAACCCTTGAATTTCTCTGCATCTCAGTACTATAATATGTATAAAAGGGGTGTTAATTGTTATCATGACAATTTTGAAATGTCTCTGTCTTTAAAAGAGATACTCATACTTTTAAACTGAAAACAGTCTGGCCACGTGCCAATGGCTCACACCTGTAATCCTAGCATTCCAGGAGGCCAAGGCTAGCAAATCCTTTGAGCTCAGAAATTCAAGACTAGCCTAAACAAGAGTGAGACCCAGTCTCTACTAAAGGTAGAAATATTAACCAGGTGTTATGGCAGGCACCTGCAGTCCCAGCTACTCTGGTGGCTGAGCCAGGAGGATCACTTCAACCCAGGATTTTGAGGTTGCTCTGAGCTAAGCCAATGCCATGGCACTGTAGCTTGGACAACAGTGAGACTCTGTCTCAAAAAACAAAACAAAACAAACTGAAAACAGTCTCTAAATTGCACCATAAATCCCTAACAGGATCCTGACCGACTATTTTATGTCAAAGTGGCTTTATACGTATGTCAAAATGTCCCCACTGCACAGAGCTCTCTGGTGCTTGCACTAGGACGAGCATATGAGCACACCCTGTACCTTAGCTAGGCCTAGAATTGTCCTCAGAGGAAAGGGGGAACAGGACCATAGCTTCTCTAAGATCTGGAATCTTCTGGAGTTGAGACCATCAGGAGCTAAGAGTACGTTGGCCTCAGGACCTTCCGAGGTAGCCATGTGTTTCCCCACATCTGTACTGTTCCCCTCAGAAGCTGACCGGGTCCTCAAGCCTGGAACATTCTTCCTCCACTAAGCACCTCTCACGTTCCACTGTGAACACTGGTAGTGCAGGTTAGAGTCACCTTAACATGGAAAGTCCTGTGTCTAGGACTGGACAAACCAGGACTGATGGTCATGGGCACTTTTGTGCTAAGACTAAGTTCTGGCCTAAGGTCTCAGGCATCGCCCAGGACCAGTTTGGCCCACAGAAATGTTTGACTAAAGACGGTGTTTCCCTTGCTGCACAGCAATCCCGTTAGAAGAGATGTGCACACAACTGTTTGAAGAACCCCCAGCTCTGTCTGGCTTTCACATCAGCCCTGTTCACTCATTCTCTCCTTCTGAGGGCAGGTGAGGGATTTAAAGCAACTGCAGGGCTCGGCGCCTGTGGCTCAACAGGCTAAGGCGCTAGCCATGTACACCTGAGCTGGTGGGTTCGAATCCAGCCAGGGCCCGCCAAACAACAATGACGGCTGCAACAACAACAAAAAAAATGGCCGGGCATTGTGGTGGACACCTGTAGTCCCAGCTACTTGGGAGGTGGAAGCAAGAGACTCTTCGCTTGAGCCCAGGAATTGGAGGTTGCTGTGAGCTGTGATGCCACAGCACTCTATCCAGGGTGACAGCTTGCAGCTCTGTCTCAAAAAATAATAATAATAAAGCAGCTGCAGGCTACCTTTACATCTCCAGGCAAGTACGCCTTTCTGTGAAGGTATCATCTGAAGCTTAATATGTGTACAGGCAGTTAACTGAGCTACAAACATCCGATTTACATGCAACTTAAGAACGTAAGCTCTTACAGTAAGTGTCCTAAGTACAAACATCTGACTGATGTACAACTCACACTTACAGAGTATTACAGGTAATAAGTAAATGTACCTGTTCCAACTTACATACAAATTTAATAGAGCCTGTCTCATTTGTTTATAACCCAGGAACTGCCTATCCACTTTTGAAAAGATTTTTAGAAAGGGACATTCCTCAATTTTAAAACTCTCTTGCCCACAGGAAAATAAAGGCAATATTATAAACACTGATCTCTCTTACCTATTTATAAATCCACATAATCAAAGTGAGGACCAACCTCAACTGCTCTACAACTCCAAAGGTCAAGGTTCTCCCTCTGGTTAAAGAAAAAAAGCTTGCCCAATTATCTTGGCATTTGGGGGCATTGTGTGACCCCTAATCCCAAAGTCATGTTATCCCCTCCTGCTCCTCAACATGGCCCTCATCTATCTTTTTAAAAATTAGTTGAGAGGTTAGAGTTCAGGATGACAATGGCATCCAGGTTTACAGGAAGTTTAGACCTTCTGAGGAGTTCCATCAAGCTGTGCAGCAGAAAAGTAATAATCCTTTACAATTGGTGCTTCTGACCATATTGCAGAACACCAAGCAAGATTCTTCTACTTAATCAACAGTTCAAGAACAGTCCACAGGGGCAGGGATAGATCACAACTCTCCTGGTACAGCCTCCCTGTACCAAAATTGCCTACAAGTGAACTGATAACATTCATCATGGTCTGTGCAGTCTCCAACCTGAAACTACTGACAAACAGATAAATAAACGAAGATGGCCACCACCACAAACAGTGACAGTTTTGGTCTCCATTCATTAGATCAGCAGCTGACTGTATGTTCACCACCAAGGAGAATCAAAGTGGTTTATGGGCAGTTACTAGAAACCCATGGTGAGAAACTCCAGAAGCTATCATTAATCCCTGAGAGACTCCATTTACTTTAAACTGTATCTGAGGAATTATTTTAAATTCAAGCATGACTGTGCAATATTATTTCAATGTAAAACATGTGTCCCTATTAAAGAATCCCAAAATTTCGTTGTGTTCTTAGTGGCGTGTAATAGAAAACCAGGAAGTACTTCTCAGTCCAGCACTGAGCTGCTGGATTTGGGGAGAAGAATCATGCTCAGTTTTTGCTTAGGATCTTTTTGAATGAGAGAGGAAAAAAAAATAGGTTTATGTAAAAATTATGTTGTATTTTTGGGTGGCTTTTTTTTTGTTTTTGCTGTTGTTGTTTTGCTGTGGCCTCATAGCTTACACAACCTCCAACTCTTGGGCACAAGCAATCCTCTCGCCTCAGTTTTTTCATTTTTAGTAGAGATGGGGTCTCGCTTTTGCACAGGCTGACCTTGAACTCCTGAGCTCAAGCAGTCTACCCTCCTCAGTCTCCCAGAGTGCTAGGATTACAGGTGTGAGCCACGTTTTTTATTTTTATTTATTATGTTTTTAAACGTTAAATTAAATTACTTTTTTTATTTGTATTTATTTATTTATTTATTTTTCGCAGTTTTTGGCCAGGGCTGGGTTTGAATCCACCACCTCCAGCATATGGGGCTGGCGCCCTACTCCTTTGAGCCACACGCGCCGCCCCATGTTTTTTTAATTTAACAAAATTTCTATAAAATGAGCATATATTTTAAAAATAAGTTTTGGCTGGGTTCAGTGGCTCACACCTGTAATCCTAGCACTCTGGGAGGCCGAGGCGGGCGGGTTGCTTGAGCTCATGACTTTGAGACCAGCCTGAGCAACATCAAGATCCTTTCTCTACTAAGAATAGAAAGGAAAAAAAAAACGAGGAAAGAGGATCACTTGAACCCAAGAGCTAGAGATTGCTATGAGCTAATACACCACAGCACTTTACCCAGGGTGACAGTTTGAGACTCTGTCTCAAAAAAAAAAAAAAAAAGATGTAAATATATGTACAAAGGTGTCATATTTATGTTTTGTTTACACATTGTATATATTTTTTATGTATTTTAGTAATTTTGGACCAGTGAGCTGTTAACCACAATGCAAAAGAATCTGCGTGTAAAAAACAGAGTTGCTATAAAAAAATAAAATAAAATATAGGTTTTGGGCGACACCTGTGGCTCAAGGAGTAGGATGCTGGCCTCATATACTGGTGGTGGTGGATTCAAACCCAGCCCTGGCCAAAAACTGCAAAAATAAATAAATAAAATACAGGTTTGTATAAAGATGTTACCTTACTAGGTTTTACAAAATAACTTGAAGACTATGTGTATAAAACCCCCAAAATGTTTGTAAGCAATTTATATTTGATTTGTTTTATGGATTAAGAGGTCCTGGAGTAAGTTGCTGGGTCAACAGAATTAAGGGAGAATCAAAAATGTACACTAGTTAAGAATAGAAACTAGTCGGAGTGATAATGTTATTTATGGCAAGAGATTGAGAACATTTAGAGAAGATGAATAGGAAACTATAATTCCTTCTGAGGCAAGGTCTATAAATTATCCCTAATATCCATTCTCCTTCCTTCCCATTATAAATAAAAACATCAAGAGTTTAGCTGGGCACATGGCCACCCAGCTAGAAGCTAAATTCCCTAGTCTCCTGTGGGAGGGTCACACAAAAAAATGCTCCCAATTCTCAGTTCTTCCCAACGTCCACATCCATTTCAGCTTCTTAAATGGTACTTTTTTTTTTTGAGACAGAGTCTAACTTTGTCACCCCTGGTAGAGTGCTGTGGCTTCACAGTTCACAGCAACCTCAAACTTTTGGGCTCAAGAGATTTTCTTGTCTCAGCCTCCCAAGTAGTTGAGACTACAGGCACCCACCACAACGGCTGGCTACTTTTAGAGACAAGTTCTGCCCCCTGCACAGGTTGATCTTGAACTTGTGAGCTCAAGCAATCTACCCGCCTTGACCTCCCAAACTGCTGGGATTACAAGTGTGAGCCACCGTGCCTGGCCTCTTTCCCCACCTCTGAAATCAGTCTGGCCTGTGGCTTGGCTTTAGCCAGGAGACAGGTGGAAGTAGTTTTGTGCCAGTGTTAAGCCTTGGCCTGCATAGGCCTTGTGCATTTCCCCACTTCCTTGGAATCCTTCCATGCATTGCAAGTGAGCCCTGCATAGCCTGCTGGAAGATGAGACATCACATGGAGAAGAATCGATTCAATCCTAGACCAACCAAACCCCCAACATGGCGGGTGCCCTGCCAAGATCAGCAGAGCTGCCTACCCACTGTGCAACTGACAGCAGATGCATACCTCAACCCAGCCGAGACCTGATTCTTACATTTCTCAGCAATAATACATGGTATTGATTGATGTAAGCCACTAAGTGTGAAGTGGTTTGTTACACAACTATAACCCTAATAATATACTTCCTTACAGCTAGGCATAGCCAGGGGGGAAATTTCTGGCCAAAAGAAGTGAACAGAAGTGAAGGGAGCAAATTCCAGATCTCACGCTATAGACGGAACTTGCCCAGTCTCTCATCCCTCTTTACACTCTCCTGTGGTCTGGAATATAAGCGCAGTGCACGAGAGCCAGCGACATTTCTGAGCAATAACACATGATGTCAACAAGGGTAACCCCTGAGAGAGTGTGGAGCAACAAGACAGAATGAGTTCAGTTTTGAACGTGCTGAGCTTGAAGTACCTTGAACGCATCCACGTACACCTGCCAGGCCCCAACACGCAAGTCTCGGGTTCAGGAAAGCTCAGCATCCAGCGTTGTAGCTAGGAAGTTGGGAATCATCAGAGCATGGGAAGGAATGTGATTGTGAGACAGGAAGAGATCACTTGGGCACAGTGGTGTAGAGTGAGAAGAGGAAAAAGGCCAGAACCAGGCCTTGCAGGTGAATCACATGGCCAAAGTCCTGAAATGATACTTCAACACGTTTTAAAATGTTTGCTTTTAAAATAACATAGCTATACTATTGATGAAAACAGAATGCCAGCAGTAAATGAAACATTCTGAGGAAGTAGGGGAAGACAGAACAAGTGGGATTACTGATGGAGTCAATGGCAGAAATGTGCATGAAGTACAACTCGCATGAGGGAGAACTACAGAGGTCAGAGCCATTCCTGTTAAAACCCCCTATCTAAAAATAACCCTATCTGCTGCTGAAATGCACAACTGGAACTCTGCATTGGACTGCAAGATGGCAGAGCTGCAAAGTAGCAGGAGCCTGGGGTCTCTGATACAGGAGTGCCAAAGCTCCTGGACACCTCGCCCAGGCCTTCATGTGAGAGGCAAGTGCGTGCTGACCTTTAAGCCCCTGCTGTGTTGGAGTTTCTGGCACCTGCAGCTGCTACGAGACTAACAGATGCACACGCCAACTTCATGGTGACGGTGTCCTGTGGGAGGGAAGCAAACAACACTAGGTAGGCACACAGAAAATATTTCAATTTTATCTCTAACATCTTATTTCTTTTTTTTACAGATGCAAAGCCAACAAATACAAAAAAATTAACATATTCCCTGTGGTTGAATACACAGATGTTTGTTATATTATGAGCTCCACTTTTCTTTTTTTTCTTTTTTTTGTAGAGACAGAGTCTTGCTTTATCGCCCTTCTATAGAGTGCTGTGGCATCACACAGCTCACAGCAACCTCCCGATTCTCTTGCCTCAGCCTCCCGAGTAGCTGGGACTACAGGCGCCTGCCACAGTACCCGGCTATTTTTCTGTTTTGCAGTTCGGCTGAGGCTGGGTTTGAACCCGCCACCTTCAATATATGGGGCTGGCAACCTACTCGATGAGCCACAGGAACCGCCCCAACTCCACTTTTCTAAATGTAAATATTTTTCCAAATTAAAAAAAAAAAAAATTTGTTTTTTTTTTTTTTGTCTGTTTGTTTCAGAGTCTTACTCCGTTGCTTCAGATAGAATGCAGTGGCGTCATCATAGCTCACAGCAACCTCGAACTCCTGGGCTTAAATGATCTTCATCCACAGGAAAGTGTGAGCTCTTGAGCTAAAAGAAGCTGAAACTAGTTAGCCAGGTTGTACGACTTTGTGCAGCTGCTTGAGCAAGCTGAGAAGGCACAGCAACAGAAGGCAGGCAGGTGACCAAGAATGGCTTTGCCAGGCCACACGGACAGGAGGCAGAGAGGCAGACAAGAAAATGAAGGATATGTGATGTAGTGATGGGCCCTGAAATCCATCCAGGGAAGGGAAGACCGTGATCACAGATTAAATAACGGGAGGTCTGGCATTAGTACATTTCACCGTGTGACTAGTCTCTGAGGGTTAGTTATTGACAACATGCAGTAGTTCAGTTACTGTTCCCCAAACAGATGTCCTTCCATTCTGAATAGAAGAGTTACTCTCCACATGATGCAGGCCTTCTGTGCAGTTTGGACATGTGTGCTAGCGTTTCTCTCTGCTGGTGTTGAAAATGGAGGCAATGCTGTAATCTGAATTAGTGCTGAAAGTATTACTGAGTGTCCTGAGAAGAAGCGGAAGAATCACCAACATGCTGGCCATAGCAGCTCTTTTTTTGTTTTTTGTTTTTGTCTTTGTTTTTTGACATAGACTCAATTTGACACCCCTGGTAGTGTGCCATGGTGTCATCATACCTCACAGCAACCTCAAACTCTTGGACTCAAATGATCCTCTTGCCTCAGCCTCCCAAGTAGCTGGAACTACAGGCTCCCACCACAAGGCCTGGCTACTTTTCTTTCTGTTTTCAGGAGAGACAGGTCCCCCACCTACGAAGAGCCACCTTGTCAGGATTCACACCCTCTGGGGTTCCAGGCCCTTCTTACCCCTCCCTGTCACTCTCTGTGAAGTGACTGACCAGGTGTGATCACCTGTGCAAACAGGTGCGCTGGGGCCAGCACACACCTTCCACAGTTCTGGCCACGTTTTGCTTAGCTAGCAAAGTAAGGTGACACCCTGAGCGGTACATTCCTGGGTGGTGATGCGACTTGCTAAAGGCAGACCATATGGTAGAATCTCTTACTTGTAGATTAAAAATATACATATTGGACTTCTTTTGGGGGAAGAATCCTTTTAGAACTACAAACATATTACAAAAGGATTAAGATTCTAGATAGCTGTGAAAACTGAATGCGTTTGGCCAATTAAAAATAGATTTGGTGACAGAACATCTAGGGCTTCTTTTTCTCCTTTTTGGCTCATTTTCACTATGTGATTAATGAATGAAAAGAGGAATCTACTGGGACAAGATCCTGTGTTGGTATTACTATCATCATCATCCTCACAACACTGACTACCCCTTCCAAATATTTACCCCATAAATATTCAGCACAAAGTGTGGAACACATTATATGTAATACATATAATTTCATTTAATCCTTTCTGTAATCCCTTGAGAGGTGTTATTATTATCCCTGTCATATAAATGTGGAAACCAAAACCCAGAGACTAACAGATCCGCTGCTGAGGGGCAGGGCTGCATCTGAAACCCAGGCCTTCGTGGCTTGAAGCCCATGTGCTATAGCACTTTCCACCCAGGCCTAGGAAACTTGACGTGCGTGATTGTGAATTTATTAATTGACTAGTCAGAGGATTACTGAATTTTTGCAACCAAACCTTTGAACCCAAAGAATGATTGGCCTTGTGTTCAATGGAACTCTGGTAAAGCAAAATGTTGCATATAGCTCCTCTGGGCTTACTGACCCCTCAAAGGGAAAATAGTCTGGTTGAGAAGAAAAAGAAAAAGAAGGCTCGGCGCCTGTGGTTCAACGGGCTAAGGCGCCAGCCACGTACACCTGAGCTGGCCGGTTTGAATCCAGCCCGGGCCCGCCAAACAACAATGACGGCTACAACCAAAAAATGGCCGGGCGCTGCAGCGGGCACCTGTAGTCCCAGCTACTTGGGAGGCAGAGGCAGGAGAATCGCTTGAGCCCAGGAGTTGGAGGTTGCTGTGAGCTGTGATGTAACAGCACTCTATCCAGGGGGACAGCTTGAGGCTCTGTCTCAAAAAAAAGAAAAAGAAAAGAGAGAGAGAAAGAAAAGAGAGCAACACAAACCCGCCCCAGGAAGCCTGCAACCATCTCTGCACTTCCAAAGCCAGCCACAGCCTGCTCTGTGATCACGTCTCCTCTTCCTTTTGCTAATAAGTTTCTCCATTTTTCTTTCTTTTTTATTTTTTCCTCCAATCCCTATGGAAAGATTTCCAGTCATTTTATAGCTGAATTCAGTGGAAAAATAATGTTTATTCACTTCACAGCCAATTTGGGCAGCGCACATTTCTATTCCATAAAATAAGGCATTGATACATTCATGATTCAGAATCACAGGCACATTCCTTGCATGTGGTTGTGTTTCAGGCTGGATAAAATTAAAATGTCACTTTCCCTTTTCTTTCCTCCGGATTCACTTAAGTTGCCCTCATTAGGCCGAACTGGCACTCTTGGGAGAAACGCCAGGCTTCAGAATAAAGGCCTGGTAAATCTAACCTCGTAAAGCTGCATACTCCCAAACAAGACACAAGGCGAACATCAACATTAACTGCCCTGCCTCAATCTCCTCTCTCTCTCTCTCTCTCTCTCTCTCACACACACACACACACACACACACACACATGAATTCTTCTTTTCTACCATTTCACTGAATCCACTCCCCCAAAGATCACCAGTCATCAGAGTCAAGGGCATCTCCTAGATTACCTGTGGGTCGTGACCCCTTTGTAACAGTGAAAATACATCCTGCATATCAGAATTTACAGTACGATTCATAACAGTAGCAAAATTACAGTTAGGGAGTAGCAACGAAAATAATTTTACGGTCGGGGGTCACCGCAACATGAGGAACTGTATTAAAGGGTCGCGGCATCAGGAAGGTTGAGAAGCACTGCCCTAGAAGCTCATCAATGCGCGAGGCCTCCTTCCTGACGTCCTTTCTGCCTTGGCTCGTGAATCGCAGGTCCCCAGGTGACCTTTCCTGCCTTCTGACTGTACCTGCTGCCTGGTTTCCTGCCCTGTGCTCTCCTGTCTCTCCTGGGGTGACCTCAGTGTGCATCTGTGGCCTCCCTGGATCAGGTCCCGCTGCAGGAGAACCGCAGAGATGGAGACGAAGCTCACCCTGTGAGGAGCCAGGGGATACCCTGCACATTTGTCCCCCAGCTGGAAATGGTTCCAGGACTGACCCAGCACCCCAGAAGGAAGTGCACACGAGAGAGTGTGGGCTTTGGAATCCAGACGAGCTGGGTCCAGGCACATTATATCACCGCCCTCACCTGGGTACCTTCCACAGACTGGAAATAAAAACACCTACTTTGGGCTCGGCACCTGTGGCTCAACGGGCTAAGGCGGCAGCCACGTACACCTGAGCTGGCAGGTTCGAATCCAGCCCGGGCCCGCCAAACAACCATGACGGCTGCAACCAAAAAATGACTGGGCGTTGTGGCGGGCACCTGTAGTCCCAGCTACTTGGGAGGCAGAGGCAGGAGACTCGCTTGAGCCCAGGAATTGGAGGTTGCTGTGAGCTGTGATGCCACAGCACTCTATCCAGGGTGACAGCTTGAGGCTCTGTCTCAA
>CAUYON010070007.1:0-19398 GCA_963573935.1 Arctocebus calabarensis | reverse complement strand
CTCAGGGTGAGAGTGGAGGGGAGTGCCAGGAGTTCCAACTTGCAGGTGGAGAATATATACAGTTTTATACCGCTTTATGCCTGGCAGGAGGGTGCCGCGGCACAGGGGAAGGAGGTCCGGTTTTTAGAGGGTCTCTCCCGTGAGGTACAGTGGGAGGACAGCCGAACTCTGCTCGCTTGTTTGTATGGAGGTATGGCGTATAATGTGAGCTGTTCTTTTGGGGGAGGGGACTCCCGTCCCCCTGGTGATGTGCTCTGTACCTTTTATTTGTATCCTTGGGGTCACAGGTCGCTCCAATAGGGTTGAAGTGCGTTCCTCGACCTTGTCTCTTGACTCAGCTCCAAACCGTTGGCTTTCTTGCTAAATTTCTGTCCTTTAACTCTCCTTCTGGACAGGAGTGTCTGCAGAAAGCTGGCTACAGACCGCCATCTTGGCTCCTTCTCCCTCTTTTTTTTCTTTTTTATTAAATCATAGCCGCATACATTAATGCAATCATGGGGGTACAATGGTGCTGGTTTCATATACAATCAGAAATATTTTCATCAAACTGGTTAACATAGCCTTCAAGTCTTTGAATTCTTCATGTCTTTTATATCCATCTCTTCACATTTGAACTATCACCACATTATACAGATTCTTACCACTTTACAGCAGGGCTACTTTCTTACATCGTCTCCTCCTTTAGATCTGTCCTCGCAATGTTGTAGATTTGTCTTCTTGAAAAATGGCACTGTGTGTCACTTTTGATTGCAAAAAATCTTTTAGTTGCATATTTCCTGATGCTGACAGGAGAAAGTCTACATTCCTCATCCTAACATTCAAAGACTTCCACACCGTAGCTTCTATCTGCTTTCAATCTCACCTTTTAGGCATTCCAGAACACCCACTCCCATACCCACCTGTAGCTTTGGTCTAAGTGTTCAAAACAAGTAGGGACACAATATCTGGGTTTGCCTGGTGATGTATCTGGTAGACGTAGCCTTTGACTAGTTGATTTGGAGTGACCTAATTATTATTATTTTTTTTTTTGAGAGAGAGTCTCACTCTGTCACTCTAGGTAGAGTGCCATGGGATCATAGCTCACAGCAACCTCAAACTCTTCTGCTTGAGTGATCCTCTTGCCTCAGCCTCCCAAGTAACTGGGACTACAGGCACCCGCCACAAAGACTGGCTATTTTTTTTTCCTATTTTTAGTACAGACGGGGCCTAACTCTTCAGGCTGGCCTCAAACTCCTGAGTTCAAATGATCCATCTGCCTCAGTCTCCCAGAGTGCTAGGGTTATAGGTGTGAGCCACCGTGCCAGGCCAGGAGCGACCAAATTAAAAATCTTTGTTTTAAGTGAATACCTGTCTGATTTGAGGCATCTTATAGCCCATTTCGACCTACAATTTGAAAATCTGTTTTTCATCTTTTTTGATGTGTTCACTATACTGCATATTGAGTTTTTTCGTGCATATTACTTCACAATGTATTTATTTTCTGCTAGACTCTGAAGGTGCAAAGATGAGTAGGATGTGGGAATGACATTCTATACTAAACTGCTATCTTATTATATGGTATGCAGCTTAAGCCCTAGCTCAGCGACTTGGGTTTACACATTATAATTTCATATTCTTCTAGGGTTTGACCCTGTAGTTTGTTATATCCTTCCTGCCAAAAGAATGTTCTGACATTCATATCAAGTTGTTTATAAAGTGTTTTGTTTTCTAATGTTCTGACATTCATATCAAGTTGTTTATAAAGTGTTTTGTCTTCTAATGACTTTTTTTCTCCCTCAGAATTGTCTTTGCTGACCTCTTCCTCATGAATCTAATTCTTTGGGTGGAAGGATCTTCAGCTGCCATCTCCTTTGGATCGCTCATAGGTATCCTTGGCATGTGGTTTGGAATTTCAGTGCCACTAACGTTTTTAGGTTCATACTTTGGAAGCAAGAAAAAGGTAAACTTTTAAACTGCTGCTGTTGACCATGGTATGAGGCCTGAAATAATTTTTTTGTAATCTCATGGAATACAAAAAGTGACACTGGAGAAAACAATAGAGGATAATCATTTTGGAATAAAAAATATTGAAAATATGAAGTGAAAGACATTGCTACTTCCAAAACTTCTCTATGATGTATTTCTCACATTATAGATTGTTTATCTCTGATGGACAAAAGTTAAGAACATATTGTAGATAGGCTGACATTAGCTGACTCAGAAAAATAATAGGGTTATACAGCGGGGAAAGAAGGCCAAGATATAGTCCAAGAAGTAGGGCTATTCAGTTGAAAGATTTGAAGGCAGCCTGTTCCATGTGTAGGGAACAGGTGCAGGATACCAAAAACTCTAAATGAGCCCACACTGCAAAAGGATTGTGTAAGGATATAGCATGAGATTTTAGAGGAGAAGTCAGGAAATGACTGCATGGAAGGTGAGATTTCACAGAGAGCAGAAAAAAGAAAATTTTCTGAAAACGAATAGACAAATTCTTAGGCAAATTCTAGGAGACAACGTTTTGACATTTTAGATTATTTCATATTGGAATAGTCGCTAGTAAGTCTTGTCCAAGCTCTCCCTTGGAATTTACAAACAAGAATAAACATTGTTACTGGTTGTCCAGCTGTGTGCCATCTGGTATGGTGGCCACTGGCCACATGTGGCTATTGAGTACCTCAACTATGGCTGGGCTGAATTGAGATGGGTTGTACGTGGGAAATATAAACCAAATTTTGAACACGAAGAACAACAACAAAAATAATGTAAAATATCTGCTTGATAATATTTATGTTGATCATGAGTTTGAATTATAATGTTTGGACACGTTAGGTCAAATAAATATATTGAAATTAATTTTACCTGTGTTTTTTTAAATGTGTCTACTAAAAAAAAATTTAAAACTACATATGTGGCTTATATTATATTTCTTTTGTACCAGGCAGGTTTAACACCTGCCCACATGACTGCTCTCATAAATATTCCATGCCTGTTCAGATTCAAGATTCTGTATTGTAATTATGTCTGTATAGATTTTCTTCAATTTCATTTTATTCTGATTCTCACTTCATTTATTTTCAAACAGTTTAAATGTCCAGTTCACACAAACCAGATCCCCCGTGACATTCCTCTGCAGAGCTTCTTTACTAATCCAATTGTTGGCATCATAATTGGAGGCATTTTACCATTTGGCTGCATTTTTATTCAACTGTTTTTCATTCTAAACAGTATTTGGTAAGTATTGTATCTTAGTAATCTCAAACATTTTCATTTTCAGTAAATTCACTTCATTATATTTTAAGGAGGTTAAATTCTGGTATAATAATACTTCATTTACTCCACTTTATCCAGGAAATACAATCTGACCTGGGGGATTTCCTAGGGAACTGAGACTTAATTCACAACCTTTAAAAGCCACCCTTTTGATGGAAATCTCTATAAAGATTTTATTTTAAAAAATTAAAAATCTCTTCTTAAGCCTTTCTGGATGATTTAGAGAAGTAGATTTCAAACTGAGCCTTTTTGGCAGTGGGTAGGAGTGTGGAGTTTCCTTGGAGGGAGGTACGTAAAGATGGGAAATAGACAGCTCTGATTTTTGTCTGTTTTATATACTGGTCTTCCATGAGAGATTTTATTTAGAGTTCCTCTGCTAAAAACAATTTGAAGACCCCTAACTTTGGGTCTTCGTGTGTGTGGAGCTGTAAGTACTGGTTTTCTGTTTTATTCCCTTCTGTTAACTGTTGGTTCCGGTGTCAGGACACCTACTCCTTATACCTTTCTTCTTTTTATTTACCATTTCTAATCTGTTGTGGTTTAAGAATTCTAATAACAAGATAGTTAGAAGTGCATGTAAATTAGCAGGGCTCAGTGGCTCACTCTGGGAAGCCAAGGCAGGTGGATTGCTTGAGCTTAGAAGCTCAAGACCAGCCTGAGCAAGAGTGAGACCCCATCTCTAAAAATAGCCAGGTATTGTGGCGGGAGCCTGTAGTCCCAGCTACTTGGGAGGCTGAGGCAAGAGAATCACTTGAGCTCAAGAGTTTGTGCTGTGTGCTATGATACCACAGGACTCTACTAAGGGTGACAAAGTGAGACTCTGTCTCAAAAAAAATGCAGCAGCTTTAGTGTCCCCTAGCTTCTGCATCCATTTTTTTTACTTCTTATTTATTTGTTTATTTTATTTTGGGGGGGGTGGGATAAAGTCTCACTCTCTTGCCCTGGGTAGAGTACCGTGGTATCATAGCTCACGGCAACCTTAAACAAACTCTTGGGCTCCAGTGATCCTCTTGTCTCAACCTCCCGAGTAGCTGGCAATATAGATGCCTAACATAATGCCTGGCTATTTTTCTAGCTTTTCTATTTTTAGTAGAGATGAGGTCTTTCTTTCTCTTTTTTTTTTTTTTTTGAGACAAAGTCTCATTTTGTTGCCCTCAGTAGAGTGCCCTGGCATTATAACTCACGGCAACTCCCAACTCTTGGGCTTGAGTGATCCTCTTAAGTAGCTGAGACTACAGGTGCCTGACACATGCCCAGCAATTTTTAGAGAAGGGGAGGAGTCTCTTGTCAGGCTGGTCTCGAACTCCTGAGCTCAGACAATCCACCCACCTCGGGCTCCCAGAGTGCTAGGATTACAGGTGTGAGCATCTGGGCCTGGCCTTTGTTTGTTTGTTTGTTTATTTATTTATTTATGAGACAGTCTTGTTCAAACTGGAGTGCAATGGCATCATCATAGCTCACTGCAACTTCAAACTTTTGGGCTCAAGCCATCCTTTCACCTTAGTCTCCCAAGTTGCTGGGACTACAGGCATACGCCAAAATGTCTGGCTCATTTAAAAAAAATTTTTTTTTTCGAGACAGAGTCTCACTGTGTCACCCTCGATAGGGAGCCAGGATGTCACAGCTCACAACAACCTGGAACTCTTGGGCTTAAGCGATTCTCTTGCCTCAGCCTCCCAAGTAGCTGGGACTACAGGCACCCACCACCCACCACAACGCCTGGCTATTTTTTGTTACAGTTGTCATTGTTGTGTACCAGGCCTGGGCCAGGCTCGAACCCTCCTGCCTCCGTGTATGTGGCCAGCACCCTAAACATTTAGCTATGGGTGCTGAGCCTTAAAAAATGTTTTGTAGAGATGAGGGTCTCACTATGTTATGCAAGCTGATCTGAACTCCTGGCATCAAGTGATCCTCCTGCCTCTAACTGTGCTGGGGTTACAAGGATAAACCAATGCACTGATATTTTCCTAATTCTTGACTGCATTCTGATTTCAGGACCTGGCCAATTGGGGTGTTACTATAGAGGGACTTTGGAGATGGGCAAAAATAAATATGAAAAGAAAGAAAATCAAGTGTAGTAGCCAATTATGTCTTTTTATAACACTTTTGTCTCAAAGTCATCTTTCAGACAAAACTTTCAAGTTCTCAAAAATTAGGCTTAATCATGTACATTAATTTCCCACTGTTTAAACAACATTGTGACAAATTTGTTTGAAAAAATAAGCAATAAAATCTGTTACCTTGTCAGCAACTAAATATTTAACATGCTGCAAAATAGATTATAGTAATCATTTTTCCAGATGTTTTTGATGGGAAAGTAATTTTAAAGCAGAAACTAAAACGTTTCTTAGATGAATTAATTTTCATTGTGCTGAAAATGTGCTTCGTTGTGCTTATAGTATACAACTTTGTATATAGTTTTTATCTATCAAGGTGATTTTCCCCAACACCTATCCCTCATTCTCATACTGAAGTGTGAGAATCTCACGAGATTTTAAAATGGGATGTTGATTTGTTCATCAGTTCTTTTCTTTTTATCTCCAGAAGGCTTTTTAAAAATGGACATTGATCATCCTTACAATAATTAAGGGAATTACTTCCTTTCTTCAAAGTTTGACCAAATGTAGTCTAAAAACAGATTTTTTTATTTTACTTATTTATTTTTGAGATAGAGTCTCATTTTGTCACCCTCGGTAGAGGGCTGTGGCATCACAGCTCACAGCAACCTCAAACTCCTAGGCTTAAGCGATCCTCTTGCCTCAGCCTCCAGAGTAGCCTGGCTATTTTTAGAGATGGGGGTCTCGCTCTTGCTCAGTCTGTTCTTGAACTCCTGAGCTCCGGAGATCTGCTTGCTTTGGCCTCCCAGAGTGCTAGGATCACAGGCGTGAGCCACCTCACCCGGCCTACACAGACATACTTGGAGAGGCTGCATGTCAACAGATCTTCCGAGGCAAAGTAATGTTTGATTCTGTGATTTTCTGCTTTATGATATAGTTGCTGGTCCTTATGCCATTTTTAACCTTCCATTTGTCAAGAGAGGTCCTGTTTTAATATGTGTATAGAGAAAATCAAAGGTATTGATATGTGTATAGAGCCCCACGGGCAAGTAGCAGGCCTGGTTTTGACTGCAGAAGGTACGGCGATGCCCTAAAACTGCATAGCTAAGGGAATGTTAAGTCGATACAAGATGGATCAATGAAAGTTTGGAATAAAGAGTTAAAAGTTTAGGAAAAAAAGGTTTGGAGGTGTGTGTGACAGTGTATTGTATACATTTCATTGATCTTTCAGAGTATACTGTGAAGTTCAAGTGTATTTGAAACCTCTTCTCTTTTATTTCCAGGTCTCATCAACTGTATTATATGTTTGGCTTTCTTTTCTTAGTCTTTATCATTCTCCTGATTACTTGTTCAGAAGCTACAATTTTGCTGTGCTATTTTCATCTATGCGCTGAGGTAAAGGCATACAAAACAAATGTATCTTAAGCTTTCTAAACTTGTATTATTAGAAGGAGAAGTCTGTTTTTACAAAGGAATTGAAATAAATGTTAACTGCATAGTTTCTACTACTGGGGATCAGCTGTACATTGTGTTTTTCTAATGACACATTTTGACATTGATGCAGTTATCAAGTGAAATTTGACGGGAAATTTAAACAGAAAGCAATTTCTTTGGGGCTGGTTACTATAATTGCTGCATAATATTCAGTTAACATAGAAAAATATAGGGGACTGATTTGATATTTAGACATAGAAAAGATCTGGTTGATTAATGTTTTCCTTTCAACAAAGTTTTCTTTGCAAAGTTTAGGCTCAGATTGTATTTTGTGAGCTGGAGATGCTGCTAAAGGCCCTTTCTCTTCCTTTCTTTTCATTGCCTTTTGCTTACCATGTCATTCTGGATAACTGAGGGGATAGTGTACATTGCTCTCTTAAATCCCAGATCATCTTATTTTGGTAGTTAAATATGACTCTCTAAAGGTGACAATAGAGGGTTGAGGGAAGGATTCTTACAGACATGTCTTGGAGCATTTTCTTCTTGTGCTATATAGATACAGGGCTCAAAAATATAATCATTTATATATTATTCTTAGTTGCTCATTAACAAATCTGCAACCATCATTAGTGATACAAGTATATAATGGGTATTTTAAAACTCTTTAATTATTATATTTTTTGTTTTAATAATTTTAGGGAGTATGAGTTGAATGCTATTACATGTATATATTGTATAGGGGTAATGTCTGGGTTTTTAGTGTACCTGTCACCTAAATAATATACATTGTACCCCGAATATGTTTTTATTTCTTGGAAAATGTTTTAGGCATCCCCAAGGCCACCCACGTGTTTGGTGACTTAGTAGAACTCATGGACTAAGCATATAAATATACGCATGGCTGAGGTTCATTGCAGAGGAAGGATACAGGATCAACAAGGGGGAAAGACACAGAGGTGGAGCCTGGAGTAGTCCAGGCACAGGCTTCCTATGTTGTCTTCCTCCCATCAGGGAGCACACTGAGCGTGCTCCTTTCTCCAACAGTGAAAAATGCAGTAATAAATATACAATGTTTCTGCCCAGGGAAGCCCATTAGAGACTCAGCATCCAAGGTTTTTATTGGAAACTAGTCACATAGGCACCCTCTGCCTAGCAACTGCAAAAAGTCTAGACTCCCCAATGGAAAGCAAGTGTTCATAAATCATGTTGTTTGTACAATCTAGATATAGCAAACCAGCCTTATCAGCCAGGGAATGATTAAATGACAAATTCCCAGATGCAAGCCAAGGGCCAGTTTTGCAAGCAGCCTCCTCTAAAGATAGGAACCTCAAACCTGCTATGTTAATTTTTTTCCACACTATCTATGCCCTTGGCCCGTGGCCCCAGACTCTTCAGAGTAAAATTGTTATCAGTAGGAGTCCATGGTGCAGGGTGAGACCAACCTGCAGTACTGACCTCACTCATGCATCCACGCTTCCTAAATTTAGCCAGTTAAAGCAAATCTTATTAACCACAAAGTCTATCCTAAATTTCTATGTTACTCTTTTCTTTAATACCTAGTCTGGGGCATCAATGGGCATAGCACAAGTCTGGCCAGTGTATCGAAGCGGAACTGAATGCCTTTTGGGGCTGAGGTAACATAACAATAGGGTGTACACATTAGATGTCCAGTCCCAGAGGGTACATGTGGTATCCCGAGAAACAAGGAGTTTACAATTGTTAGGACACCCCAAGCAGGAAATGTATTATATATTTTATTAAACTTCTTTTTTAATTTTTTTTATTTTTACATATACATGTGTTAATTAGGTTTCCACTTTGTGCCTTCACAGAATTTAAAAGGCTTAAAATTTAATAACAATAACAATGTTTAAGATAAAGACTAGAGGCTCAGCGCCTGTGGTTCAATGGGCTAAGGCGCCAGCCACGTACACCTGACCTGGCGGGTTCAAATCCAGCCCGGGCCCGCCAAACAACAATGACGGCTGCAACCAAAAAATGGCCGGGTGTTGTGGGGGGCGCCTGTAGTCCCAGCTACTTGGGAGGCAGAGGCAGGAGACTCACTTGAGCCCAGGAATTGGAGGTTGCTGTGAGCTGTGATGCCATAGCACTCTATCCAGGGTGACAGCTTGAGGCTCTGTCTCAAAAAAAAAAAAAATAAATAAAAAATAAAGACTAGAAACAAAAACCATGTAAAGAATGAACGAAGATAAATACATTCAGAAAAGAAAACAATTACTGCATCAAAATATTAAGCAATATTAATAAAAACTTCTGATAAAACTTCCCTTTTACTTTTTTAAATCCATAATCATATGGCGTTTATATTGTGTTCATTGTTATTACAAAAATTGCTGATCAATTTATAGTTGGAATTTCATCTGAAAAGTTATTTTTTCTGCTTCTTTTTACAGGATTATCATTGGTGGTGGAGAGCCTTTTTTACCAGCAGCTTTACAACTGTTTATCTTTTTATATATTCCATCCATTACTTCTTTACCAAACTTCAAATCACAGGCATTGCCAGCACCATTTTGTACTTTGGGTACACGATGATCATGGTGTTGATTTTTTTTCTTTTCACAGGTAACTGGGGATCACTTAGTATATTTCAGACTCTCTAAAAAGTCTTGGAGATAGCCATATTGTAATAAGCATCAATTAATAGTGGAAGGACTAGGGAACAAAGTAATCATGTTCATTTATATGCTTCGGGGATAAAAGATTGCAAAGCTTAGAGAACTGGAGGGACCCTATGTACTTAGCTAAAATGCTGTCCCTCATGGATGATTTTAAATAGGGATATGTTCCAAAGCACAGAAAGGGTTATGTTATAATCACCTTTGAACAGCCTCCAAGCATAAAAATTAACTGGCTTGAATAAGTTTTAAAATAGCTTTAACTTGAATTTTAAATGTGTGGTTATATAAGCAATTATATGCGAAGGACAAGGTATATACTTGTCAGAATTACTCATTGGGGTTGTTTTGGATGCAAAGATGATGGGAACTTTTGTGTAGATTAATGCCTGAAACAGGTGAAAAAATGGAATGTTTTATAAAATGCTTCAGTTAGAGAAATAATGAAGTCAGGGAACTTTGAGACCTTCTGAATATAAGTAAAATAGCATTTCTGCCTGCCTCACGTCAAGTTCTGGTTTTAACTCAAGTTATACCACTTGGCTAGGTCAGACTGGAAAACTTCCAGTATTTTCTCAGATTTTACTTTTTTTTTGCCATGTACAGTGGGCTCCAGTGTATAATGTGCACCCATGTTTTTGGTCCAAACTTTCAGGCAAAAATTATTTTGTTTAATTTTTTAATTAATTAATTAATTAGTTTGTTTGTTTGCTTGTTTATTGAGACAGAGTCTCACTCAGTCACCCTGGGTAGAGTTCCATGGCATCGTAACTCACAGCAACCTCTAACTCTTGGGCTTAAGGGATCTTCCTGCCTTAGCTTCCTCAGTAGCTGGGACTACAGGTGCCATCACAATCCCAGGCTAGTTTATCTATATTTAGTAAAGATGGGGTCTCCTTTTGCTCAGGCTGGTCTTGAACTTTTGAGCTAGCAATCCACCCCCCTCGACCTCCCAGAGTGTTGGGATTATACGTGTGTGCCATCGTGCTTGGCCTGTTTAATTTTTTTTTTTTTTGAGACAGAATCTCACTATGTCACCCTTGGTAGAGTGCTATGGCATCACAGCTCACAGCAACCTCAAACTCTTGGGCTTAAGTGATTCTCTTGCCTTAGCCTCCCTAGTAGCTGGGACTACAAGTGCCCAGCACAACACCCAGCTATTTTTTTGTTGTAGTTGTCATGATTGTTTGGCAAGCCTAGACTGGGTTCAAACCCGCCAGCTCCAGTGTATGTGGCTGGTGCCCTAGCTGCTGAGCTATAGGCACCAAGCCAGTCTGTTTACTTTTTTTTTTAATAGAGATAGAGTCTCACTTTATTGCCCTTGGTAGAGTGCGGTGGCATCACACAGCTCACAGCAACCTCCAACTCCTGGGCTTAGGCGATTCTCTTGCCTCAGCCTCCCGAATAGCTGGGACTACAGGCACCCGCCACAATGCCCGGCTATTTTTCTGTTTTGTAGTTTGTCTGAGGCCAGGTTTGAACTCGCCACCTTCGGTATATGGGACCGGCGCCCTACTCCATGAGCCACAGGCGCCACTCCCAGCCTGTTTACTTTTTTAATTCACATTTTTATGTGTTTATATTTAGGAACTTTTTGTATTCTAAAGGAATTTTAGCATTTATTTTTAACATTATGAGACAAGACAGAGTTACACTTTTAATGCATAAACATAAATAAAATAATTAAAAACATTTATATAGGTACAGAATTAGTCTTGGCCATGGGTAATGCACATCCTTAGTTTTCCCTCAAAAATTTGAGCAAAAATGTGTGCATTATACATGGCCAAATACAGTCACTCTCACGTTCAGCAAAGACGTGAAAATTAGCAATGGAAATTTGTTAGGAATCAAGGCCTCGAGACAAATGTAAACAGAGGAAACAGGCATCTTGGCAGTGGCTCCTTTTACCGTATCAAATATAAAATAAGTATTCCCTCTTGTGTACTGCTGGCCTTAGTTCCTCAATAAAGAGGGGCCATGCAGGTGTACTCTTATCTCTCAGCCACCAGAAGTTCTATTTACAACTGGAGACCTGGGAGCTTCTCACCATTCTGGCCTACACAGCCTTTTCGTGTGTTTTCTTTTTTCTTTTTCTTTTTTTCAGTTTTTGGCTGGGGCTGGGTTTGAACCATCCACCTCTGGCATATGGGGCTGGCGCCCTACTCCTTTGAGCCATAGGCGCTGCCTCATGTTTGTTTTCTTAACTTTTTATTGAAGCATGCATATAGAAAGGCACATGCCTTTTGAGTGTACATGTTGATGAGTCATCACAAAGTGAACACACCTTGGTAATTAGGAATCACATCAATAAACACGATTAGCGGCCCTAAAGACACTGTTGGGCCTCTTTCCCTCACCTTCCACAAAGGTAACTACTATCCTGACTTTTAACAGCGTAGATTAATTTGGGCTATTTTTGTTTTGTTTTGAGACAGAGTCTCGCCCTATCACCTAGGCTACAGTGGTGTTGTAGTTCACTGCAACCTCAGATCCCTGAGTTAAAGTGAGCCTCCTGCCTTGGCCTCCCAAAGTGCTAAGATGACAGGTGTGAACCACCGTAACAGGTTGACCTGTTTTTGAATTATATGTCAGTTTACATCCATTAAAACTGTAAATTTAGGATGTAATTTTTTTTTTTTTTTGTAGAGACAGAGTCTTACTTTATCGCCCTGGGTAGAGTGCTGTGGCGTCACACTGCTCACAGCAACCTCCAGCTCTTGGGCTTAAGCGATTCTCTTGTCTCAGCCTCCCTAGTAGCTGGGACTACAGGCACCCGCCACAGCGCCCGGCTATTTTTGTTTTGTTTTGTTTTTGCAGTTCGCTGAGGCCAGGCTTGAACCCGCCACCTTCGGTATATGGGGCCGGCGCCCTACTCGCTGAGCCACAGGAGCCGCCCCTCATTTCAATTCTTGAGTATCAAGCAAATCTTGAGGAGAGTTTCAACACAGCCCTGAATGACTGTCAATGAATGCATGGATTTTTTTCCAGCAAGCAGTAGCACAAAATGAGTCTTCAGCCTTTCCCTCCCACCTCATCCAGCTATTTCCATCTCTCCTCTGTGGAGATAGCATGGCATGGTGTTTAAGAGTGTAGGCTTTGGCTCAGCTCCTGTGGCTCAACGGGCTAAGGCACCAGCCACGTACACCTGAGCTGGCAGGTTCGAATCCAGCCCGGGCCCGCCAAACAACAATAATGGCTACAACCAAAAAATGGCCAGGCGTTGTGGTGGGTGCCTGTAATCCCAGCTACTTGGGAGGCAGGAGACTTGCTTGAGCCCAGGAATTGGAGGTTGCTGTGAGCTATGATGCCACAGCGCTCTATCCAGGGTGATAGCTTGTGGCTATGTCTAAAAAAAAAAAAAAAAAGAGTGTAGGCTTTGGAGCTGGACCGCTGGGGTTCAGTCCTAGCTCTGCCATTTCCTAGTTGCTGTTTGGGGCTAGGTATTTAACCTTCCTAGGCCTCAGTTCTCTTATCTGTACAACTGGCTTCTATATAGTACCTGCCTTCACCGAGTCATTGTGACAAATAAGTGATTTAATACTTGGAGAGTTCTTGGAACAACACCTGGCAAGTATTAGCCATTACGAAGGTCAACAAAATTACTCTGCTTTATAGGTAGGATGATTGATGGTAACTTGCTCTGGTTGAATCAGAGGCTGAGAAGGGATTAGAGCCCTCCTTGGTGCTGTAACCATGATATTTCACAGCCTTGTTTGTAAAAGATAAATTGTCTCCATGATCACTCCTCTTTTCTAAATATAGCGTGGGATTTTAAATGATAAAACTCCAGCAGGCTGTCCCCTCTGAGTTCTAAGAAACACGAGCTGTTAGACTTGGGTTACAGTAAATCACCTCCCTTCAAGTTTTGGTTCTGGTTAGTCGGTTGCTAAGAACAGATATGCCTGCCTTTTTACTTGACCTATGAACGAGAGGATTATCCACGGACAAGTTCTCCAAAGTGTCAGTGGCTTAATTAATAAAAGTAATTTTGACTTAAGGTCTAGGGTCTTGGTCCTGGGATCCCCTGGAGCACCATTACGAGCTTTTAAAAGTCAGCAAGAGGACGAATTCCCCAGGCTCTGGTCTATAAAATGGGAAGAATAAGAATGTCTCTGCAGGCTCAGCACCTGTAGCTTAGGGGCTAGGGCGCCAGCCACATCCACCAGAGGTGGTGGGTTCGAACCCAGCCCGGGCCTGCCAAACAACGACAACTACAACAACAAAATAGCTAGGTGTTGTGGCGGGCGCCTGTAGTCCCAGCTGCTTGGGAGGCTGAGGCAAGAGAATTGCTTAAGCCCAAGAGTTTGAAGTTGCTGTGAGCTGTGATGCTGCAGCACTGTACTGAGGGCGACATAATGAGGTGCCCCATCTGTCTTTCTGCCCATAACTGGATTTCATTTCAATTCTTGAATACCAAGCGAATCTTGAGACTCTATCTCAAAAAAAAGAAAAGAAAAGAATGTCTCTGCAGCAGTGTTGAAATTAGAAGTGTGGAGTATTTTGAGTTTCCCTGGAGAGATGCTAGATCAGTTCCCAGTTGTTTATCACACATAATAAATTGTCTTTCTCCCACCAAAGGGGAAAATTGAAGTCAGAGTTTAAACAGGGTTAAAGATAAGGCTCCACACTGCACCTAACTATGGGGCAGCCCCATATACCAGAGGTGGCAGGTTCAAACCCGCGCCCAGCCAAAAACTGCAAAAAAAAAAAAATAATAAAAATAATAAATAAATAAATAAATCATCATGGGCAGAGTTGCATTCTCTACCCTAGCAATTTGGAGCATAATACAAGAGATTAAAAAAAAAGATAAATAGGCTTGGCGCTTGTGGCTCAACAGGCTAAGGTGCCAGCCACAGCATCAGCTACACCTGAGCTGGCAGGTTCGAATCCAGCCCGGGCCCGCCAAACATGGCTGCAACCAAAAAATGGCCAGGCGTTGTGGTGGGCGCCTGTAGTCCCAGCTACTTGGGAGGCAGACGCAGGAGACTCGCTTGAGTCCAGGAATTGGAGGTTGCTGTGAGCTGTGATGCCGCAGCACTCTACCCAGGGCGACAGCTTGAGGCTCTGTCTCAAAAAATAAATAAATAAATAAATAAATGCCCTTGGGGGGGCATCTGCTGCTGTCCCCTTCACTGTTACGAGAGATGTCTCCCTTCTTGGAAAACTCCAGAAAAAAAGCCTTAGACCTGGGGCATTTCGAAACAACTGGACCAGATCTGCTTCGTGCAGGTTTAGGTCTGCAGCTCATTCTGACCCCTCCCTCCCTCCGGCCTCAGTCTCCTCGTCTGCCAAACCCGAGCGCTGAATTTGTGGCCGGTGGTCGCTGAGGTCCCCTCCAGCTCTGTCATCCCTGCCGGGAACAGATCGCGGCAGATGACACTGAGCTGGGGCCGGCAACAGCAGGCGAGGGACGCGTGCCCAGCCGGGGGGGAGAGGAAGCGCTCCCCCCGGGCAGGGGGCAGCGGGAAGGTTGGCGAGGAGGGTGCCCGGCGGCCTGGAGGGGGTCGGGGGCTGGGCAGCCCCGGGGGCCTGGAGCAGAGGCCGCGGGGGTCGGGCAGCCCCGGGGACCGGGCGGCGTCTGCGCTCCGGGCGGCGCGCAGCGGCCGAAGCCGCGGAGATGTGAGCGCGCGGGGCGGCCCGGGGCTCACCTGCGTCTCCTCCTCCGACAGGCCGGCCTCGGCGGCGATCAGGCACAGCGTGGTGGGGTCCGGGTGCTTGTCCACCCTGTTGAAGTTGTACTCCAGGATCTCCACCTGGTCCTGCGTGGGGCCGCTGGCGGGCTCGGCCGACATGGTCCCGGCGCGGCTGCGGGGGGAGAAGCGGGTGGTGAGCGCGGCGGGCTCGGTCTCCGCGCAGGGCGCAGGGCGGTCCCCTCCCCGGGGCTCCTACCGAGCGGGCGCCCTCCAGCCTCCCGGGTCCCCGAGACTCTCAACCGCAACTTCAGCTGCGGGTCCGGGATGGTGTCCGGGAAGATGACTGTGCAAGCTCCCCGCCCTCGGGTCTACGGAGTGGGCCGAGGAAGAGGAGGAGGTTCTGGAGGATCGCCCGGAACGCTTCCTCCTCCGAGGGGCGCTCCTCTGGGCACAGAATTCCGTTCTGCAGAGTGGGTCCCCCTCCACCCGCCTCCGTGTCCGCGTAGGTGACTGTGCAGTGGGTAGCACGTGGGGGCCAAGGAGGGCGGCACATCCCGCACCTACGCCAAAGACATTGCTCACGAGAAGAAGTGACTTCTCAAATGGGGGTGCCACTTATTCTTATTCTTCTTCTTATTATTATTTTTTGAGACAGAGCCTCACTTAGTTGCCAAGGCTACAGTGCCGCGGTGTCAGCCTGAGTCACGGCAACCTCAAACTCCCCAGCTCAAGCGATCCTCCTGACTCAGCCTCTCGAGTAGCTGGGACTACAGGCTCCGGCCACAACGCCGGCTAGTTTTTCTATTTTTAATAGACAGGTTCTTGCTCTTGCTCAGGCTGGTCTCCAACTCCTGAGCTCAAGGGATTCTCCATCCTTGGCCTCCCAGGGGGCTACGGTTATAGCTGTGAGCCATTCTGCCTGGCCTGGAGGGGTGTGGCTTTTAAGGTCTTTCCATTGTTCAGAAATGGAGAAATGACTTAAGGCCGGGAACTGAGCTCCAGGAGAAATTTCTATGCAGAGGGCTCCTGTGGGCCCCTCTGCATTCCCTAACCCCCTCCTTCAACCCTCATCCCCACTTTTTCTTTTTCTTTTTTCTTTCTTTCTTTTTTTTGGTCAGGCACAGGTTTGAACCCTCCACCTCTGGTATATGGGGCCGGCGCCCTACTCCTTGAGCCACAGGTGCCGCCTTTTTTCTTTCTTTTTTTTTTTTTTTTGCAGTTTCTGGCCGGGGCTGAGTTTGAACCTGCCACCTCCAGCATATGGGGCTGGCACCCTACTCCTTGAGCCACAGGTGCCGCCTTTTTTCTTTCTTTCTTTCTTTTTTTTTTTTTTTTGACAGTTTCTGGCCCTGAGTTTTAACCCACCACCTCCAGCGTTTGGAGCTGGCGCCCTACTCCTTTGAGCCACAGGTGCTACCCCCACTTTTTCTTGAGAAAGCCATGAGTCCCCTCCCTGCCTGCCGTCACTAGTTGGGTATCCCACAGTGTCCCAGAGTAACCCTCCTATTTGAGGAAGAACCCACTTCAAGATGGAGCCAAAACCCAATTGAGGGGGATCTCTGTCAACTGTCATTTGAAGTCTCAGGCTTCCCCTGTGGCTATACTTTTTTTTTTTTTTTTTTTTTTTGCAGTTTTGGGCCAGGGCTGGGTTTGAACCCACCACCTCCGGCATATGGGGCCGGTGCCCTACTCCATTGAGCCACAGGCGCCACCCCTCCTGTGGCTGTACTGAAATTTAAAGTCAGGAAAGTGGCTCCACCCCAAGCTTTAGGATCTCCTGCCTCTCCCTACTTTAGAGTCAAACATGGCCCCAGCAAATTTGGGGCAACATGACTTCCTGCTGATTTTCTCCTCAGCCACACAGTCACACAGCCTCTGCACTGGAGCAAAGCCAATGGGTAGATGTCCCCCCACAATTTAAGTCCCATTGAGATGCACAGAAAGTTAAAGTCTGCAAGACCTTTGTGGCTTCGGTGCAGCCTTGTCAAGACTTGACTGTTGCTGACAGTAAAAGACAAGCTCAAGCGTGGGAGTCATGTTGCTTTGTTGTTTCAACAAACAGTTGCAAAACCATCTAGCACCATCCTGAGTAGATTTTGTTGTGGTTTGTGCCTGGGGATGAGCCACACTCTGCTGATCTGTCTGTAGTGTACAGGTTGCTGCTGCAAGCTTTTGCTACTGTAACCACCTGCATCTACTTCCTAAATAAATGTCTTTAGCTCTCTGGTAGGTCTCTTGAAGGGACTTTCAGGCAGGATGAGAAGTTTTATTGTGCGAGAGTCTTGGGCTCAATTCACTTGCCAAGTCAATGGGAAATCCCTTGTTTCTTGGGGAGTCTATTCTCCCCCACCTAAAAATCTGTAGGAGTGATTCCCATTACAGCGCTGGAGCAGGGGGGATTAGCCAGGTCAGGAACTCCTCCGCTCCTGCTTGCACCCCTCCCCCTTCCCCTGACCCAGCATTTCAGAGCTGGAAGGAAGAACCTGGAAATGACCCCTGCTGTCCCCTCCTGTAACAGCCCAGGAGAAGAAGCAGAGGAAGACTCACTGTGCCAATCGACCTTGTCCACGTAGTGCCCAGCACCCTGGAATGAAAAGCCTCAGCTTTGGTTTCAAACCCTTCTCCAGAGACCAGTCTGTTTTTAGTTTGGTAGGAGAAATCAGGAGAACAACAGTCTAAATGCAGGTGAAGGCTTGTTGCCATTCTGAATGGGGATGGGCTGTCCTAGTGGGACCCCAATTCCAGCCAAAGCCCCCCACTGCAACCACCCACCACCCCTCATTCTGCCTGAGAGAGCACAGGAGCTGGGAAATTGCTGCCTTCGATTTGATTTCTTGCCTGAGAAAGGTTCCGTCTCATTCTGGCTCATCCTTGCTGTTTCTTGGTAGAATCCTCAGTTGTTCAGAAATACTAGATTTCTCAACTGGACCGAGATTCAAGGGCTGTGAGCTTCTCTTTTTTGGTTATTTAATTCCTGTTACATAACTCGAGGACTGCTACTGTTCTTCCATTTAATCCAGTGTATTTTATTTTATTAGATTTCTCTGGCTTTCTGTTGTAGGACTTTGTATGAGGGCTCTGCGGGGCAGTTTCTGTTGATTTTAAAGGACTCCTTAGTTGGGCGGCACCTGTGACTCAAAGGAGTAGGGCGCCGGCCCCATATGCCAAGGTGGTGGGTTCGAACCCAGCCCTGGCCAAAATAATAGCAAAAAAAAAAAAAAAACGGACTCCTTACTTCAGTTGGCCGAGGGCCATTGGACGTGGTTGGCTATTAAAGAGTCTTCTGGGAAGGTCTACTTCTCCAAGGTACACCAAATAAAGTTGATTTCTGGAAATGAGGGTGAAAGATATCTACAGTCGCATGTATCTGTTTGGCTGGGTGCAGTGGCTCATGCTTGTAATCCTAGCACTCTGGGAGGCTAAGGTAGGAGGATCGCTTGAGCTCAGGAGCTTGAGACCAACCTCAGCAGGAGCAAGACTTGTCTCTATTAAAAGTAGAAAAACTAGTAAAAATAGAAAAATTAGCTGGTCATTGTGGTGGGTGCCCATAGTCCGAGGTACTTAGGAGGCTGAGGCAGGAGGATCAGTTGAGCCCAGAAGTCAGAGTTGCTGTGAGATGAGCAGAGGCCACAGTACTTTGGCCAAGGAGACAGTCAGACTATGTTTCTTTAAAATAAAAAAAATTGTATCTGCTATTCCTCCACAGGACTCTCAGCCCTTTGGTTGACAAATGGTTGCTGCTGCTTTGCGAGAGAGCTCTCTCTCTCTCTCTCTCTCTCTGGAACTGTATAAATCAAACTGCCTTAGTAATCTTGGCCTTACAAAGGTTCTCATCTGTTTTCTTATTGCAAAGTTTCCCTGAAGGTAGTCTAAACAATTTCAGATAAAAAGAACTAAAAATATTCTAAAGCGTCTTCAACTTCAATCTTAGCACAAGTGTTGCTGCGGTGGTTATTCATATCTTATAAAACATTCAAGGAATAATTTGTCCTGCGGTTGGAGTTTTCTTTTGTGGTGCCGGAAGACATTGCATAAGCCTTTTCAAGAGGTTAAATGCAAACGGCTGGCTTTTTTCTAAATTAATGCGGATGCCTGAGTTGACTTTGTCAATCTGAAAAGATTTACTTTTGTGCCCCAATCCTGCAGCCATTTATTTCTAAAGAATCTACATGCACAAACCAGCTCACAGAACTGCTAGAAGCCAGGAACATTTGGTTACTGTTTGGTAGCCAAAAATTGCTTTGGGCTCATATATGCCCTCTTCTTCTCCACTTAGAAATCTTTTTTTTTTTTCTGTTTTTTTTGAGACAGATCCTCAAGCTGTCACCCTGGATAGAGTGCTATGGCATCACAGCTCACAGCAACCTCCAATTCCTGGGC
>CAUYON010070005.1:0-12977 GCA_963573935.1 Arctocebus calabarensis | reverse complement strand
CAGTCAAACTCTTCATTACTAATGTTGTTCATGGTTTCTTGATGTTTCTTTGAAAAACTAAGAGATGGAATTTAAAGAAATACTTCCAGCTTCTCACAAAGGCAATTCTCCAGGAATTCTGAATCCCACTGTGTGTGTCCTCCGAGCAACAGTGGAAATGTTCTTAGAGCGTCCCAGAGCCGCAGGCCAGCCCCATGGAAAGGCCAGAAAGCTGCCACCGGCGCAGAGCTGGAGCCGCAGGAGCGCTCGGCCTCCCCCACCGCACCCGTCAGTGCCTGGCTCCCACTTGCCAGAGGTGGAGCCGCCGGCCCAAGGTGGCGCCGGAACAGCTGGCAGAGGGGTATCCGGGGTGGTGACTTCAGGGACTGACCTCCACATTTTCAATGTCAATAGAAAATGGGTTATGGAAAAGCTGTATGTCCTGTTCATGGAGAAGAAACTCTTTAAATCTAAATTGGAACTCCTTTTGCAACTTTTCCAGCAAATTCATACATGTTTTGTTTAGGAATGCAACCAATGGTTTTTCCGCTAACAGATTTTGTGGCCAGAGATGAGTCCACTGCTAAACAGGACAGGCAGCAGAGGCAAAAAGGTCTGGCGGGCTGGATAAATGTCCTCAGCGGGCCATATGTGGCCCGCGGGCCGTAGTTTGAGGACCCCTGGACTAGGTGTTCTTAGTCCTCTTTTCCAGATGGAGACAATGCCCAGAGATATGACGTTACCAGTCCAAGGCCGCACCACAAGGAAGTGGCCAAACTGGGTTTGAACGCAGGCCTCTCAGAGCCGCACTGAACAGCACTGCCTGCTTGGAGGGGCCTTGGGGGCCCAACAGAAGGTGGAACAAACCCACTGGGCAGGGAATAGCTCTGGGAACCTTCTACTGTGCTAAAATCTGTCATCCCCAAATCGTCAGATGGCTCTTGGGCTGATCTGCCCATCCCATGTCCCTACTCAGTACAACTCGATAAATATTTCTGAAGAAATTAATTTTTAATTTTAAGCAAACAGGGGTGGCACTTGTGGATCAAAGGAATAGGGCGCCAGCCCCATATGGTGGAGGTGGCGGGTTCAAACCCAGCTCCGGCCAAAAAATGCAAAAAAAAAAAGTTAAGCAAACACATGAACATAAATAAGGACAGCCTTTTGTGAGCCCCTGGAGTTGGTCAGGCCCATCCTTTGGGCCTCACATGCTGGCCTTGATAATCCCCTGGGACACCTCTGTTCATTGTCTGCTGGATCCTCATGAGGGCCCATCCAAAAAGACCGTGTCACCTTTAGGAGAAAGAAAGAGCCCAGGCTTCTCACCACAGAGATATAAAGGAGAGTGATGAAGAGCAAGAGGATCCTTCACTCCAGCTGGGAGCCTGAATCACCATTGCCTATGGTGGAGGCTTCTGTGGCCCTTACCATCAGGGTCTCTGAGGGCTGGTGTGTTTAGGTGTTGGAAGAGGCCAAGCTGAGAAACACAGGGCTAGTCATAGGGGCAAACCTCGGCTTTCCTCACTGCTCCTGTGTCCAGAGCAGTGGACTTGATCCAGAAGCATCTGAAGGATTTTCTGGAAAGTATTTTCCCCATGAATGGTTAGAGGAGCACCTTGAAGAGTCTTGAAATTCATCTGGCAGGCAGTGGGAAGACCGGGGGGTCTTTAAGGGGCCTGGAGCCTTTCTGCCTATGACCACCTCATAGAAGTTCTGGGTCCTCTTTAGCCTGGGCCACACAGGGCAGAAATAGGAGTCTGGATTGTGAAGGGAAGGGTCCTAGGGCCTGGGGAGCATGATACAGCAAGGAGCCCCCACAGGCTGTCAGATGGATGCCAGCCCCACTACCCCAGCCCTAGGGGCCCCCACACCTGGAGGGGCCCTACCTTGAATCTGACCCCCTAAACCAGAGATCAGGCACCCTTCTCAGAAAAGCACACAACCTTAAGACCCTTGTGGTTGTGTAGGTGAGTGGGGGCATTGTTGGCTCCAGGATCCTAGATGGAGCTGGTGCAGCATCTTGGGACAGACCGAGCATGTGACAATAATAATGACAATATAAGAAACTGCAGAATGGCACCATTCTGCTCTTGCTTTGATCCAGATGTTGGGTTGAGTTCAGCTTTCCAGCACTCTCTTATTTAATTTAATTCTCATGACCCTAGGAGGGTTAATTATTAACCCTCATTTTACAGATAAGAAGCTGAGACCCAGATGAGTTAAATCTCTTGCCTAGAGTCACAGAGCACCAATAACCCTAATGCATCTCTATGCACACGCAGAAGAGCCGAGACACTCTTCCTGGCATCTCTTGTTGCTCATGAGCACACTCTTGCAAGGAGTTCTCTGACAGAAGAATCCTTAATGATGGGTCTCTGGAAGACCTGAAATGTTTCCTAGTCAGGTCCTTGCATAGGACCCCAAGAGGCAGACAAGCTGGTAGAAAGCACTCCAAGCTCATCACTGGGGGAAACGTAGTTGCAGTGGTATAGAACAATCTCACTTATGTAGTGTGTGTGTGTCATAGATATAAAAATGCTGCACACCCACTGGGGGGCACTCACAGACACAGACACAGCCCCAGAGCCCAGACTTCACCTCCATGTGATTGTACGTACACACCCCCACAGAGACCCTCAGAGCCTGAGCCTCCCTGCCCACCCAGCTGGGCCCGAAGAGACTGCAGGTGGCTGGGGCCCAATGCCCCAGTGTAGAGTCCTGGCCAGGGCTTCAGGGCCAGGCCAGATGATGGCTGTCCAGGGGCCGTGGCTCTGCCCTCCTCAGTAGCTTCCTCTTCCTTCCTTCCTCTCTTCTTTTCTTCTGCTCGCTCCCACCTCCCCGGCACCACTGAGAGGTCCCAAAAAAGAGTCCACAGTGGCACTGGTCCCACACATGACACATCAAGCTGCTTAGTCACTCATGGTGCCCCTGCCCCTGTCTCCAAGTCACACACTCTCTCCTGGCATTGTCTGGGGTCAGGCTGACCTGTGGTGGCTGCAGCCTCACTTGTGCTGTGCCTCCAGCCTGGCTTGAGCTGGATGGAATAAAGGAGCTGCAGACCTTGATGTCCCCCTCCAGTGGGAAGATGAAGGCCTCCGGGGCAGTGGCAATGCCAGGGTGGGCATGGTGCCAGACCCAGGGCAGATCATGGCTCTCAGTGCTTCCCCATCTCTTCCCCAGCCCAGTGCCTGCCTAATTGTCCCATGCAGCCCTGGAAACTGAAGTAAGGGAACCCAGGCAGCTTCTGGCACAGAATTTCCGTGGTCTTGGGCCAACCAGAGCACTGTGCCAGGCTCAGTTTCCTCCTCTGTTAAATGCAGCAAGGTGATGGCAGAGTGAGAGCATGGGGCAGGCCCCTGCGATGCCACCCAGGACCAGGCAGAGAACTGCCAGTGACTGCAGGCTTAAGGCTCAGCCAGACCCTTCTCACCTTTGTCTCACTCAAGTACTGTCATTCTCCTCATCCCACAGATGTGGACACTGCCTTGCCCAAGGCTATACACTAGAGAATGCCTTGAAAGAGAACACCCTGAGAGCCAGGTGCCTCTCAGACAATCTGTGATCTGGGTAGAGCAAGGGGTTCCCAGACACAGGCTCAGGATCAAGGCTTCCTGAACCCCATGCTGGCCAGAGGTGTCCCTGTGTATCTGATCTGTTTCTGCCCAGCCCACCAGGCTCAAGGTTGTTCTGTGTCAGCTCAGTGAAGTTCAAGGAAACCATCAGCCTCCCATGAGCCGCTGAGAGCGTGTTTGCCTGCCTGCCTCCTCCCTACTTCTTCCTGGTCACCTCCTTCAGACCCTTCTCTTAGGTGTTCTCCCTGACTCCCACTCTTCAGCAGGCTGGACTCCATGCTCAGAACCCCACCACCTGGCTGTCAGGTGTCTGGCACCAGGTCTGATTGAGTTCCAGGCTGTGGTTTGTCAAGGGACTAAGGAGGACACCACACAATGCCAAGAACAAGGAGGGCTCAAGGCAGGAGATCAGTGAGGGCTTTCTCTGGTCTTACACAGCTCCTGGTAGGGTTCAGAGAGGGGAAGGTGAGGATGGGCCTTGCCTTGGAACATCCAGGCTGGAGTTGGCACTTGCTCTGTGGTAGAAGCTGCCAGGGTAAATCATGGGGACCACTTGGGAAGCAGCCCCTATTGCTGGCTGTTTCTCCACTTGCTAGGGGGCAGGGCAAGGAGTCCATTCATGCTCCTGACTTCCCTGGGAGCCTGGCCAGCTCTCTGGAGAGAAGTTGCTGATCATTCTACTGGGCTAAGACTGGGGAATGAGGCAGGGGCTGCCATGGTGCCAGGAGTAGCCCGAATCTAGAGATGACAACATCCCTGGTCCCCTGGGGTCCACCTGCAACCTCCTAAACTGTAATCACACTTGTCTTGTGCCTGGCCCATTTAGGCTGCCCTAAAGAGTAGTGAGGATCAGGCTGGGAGCCCTCACAGCAGAGGCTGGGGCTTCAGAAAGACATCTGCTGAGAATAGACCTGGGCCTGTGCCATCTCCTTTCCTAGCAGTTCAGAAGGTTATCCGAGACGGGCACCTTGGGCTCTCAGTAAGCTGGTTCACTGCCTATTACTGCCTGGACTGCCACTTTCCTGTCCCCAAACTCAGGGCAGGCCCCAGGTCCTCACCCCCTCTTCAATCCAGCCCCCAGTCTATAGCTGTAACAGGCTGCCCTGACAGTATTTCCTCACCCCACTTATGGAGCCTCAGTTTCTTTGTCTGTAAGATGTGGAGAATGGCACATACATGTGGAGGATAGGTGTATCTCAGGATCATTATGAAGATGGATTGAGATTGTCATGTAAAAGGCTCTGTACAGAGCCTGCACAAAACAAGGTTGCCCTAAACTAGAAAGGTGCTCTCGTGATCACTCCAGTCTATACCTGGCCCACCTATACCTCTAAGGTCCTGGTATGACACTACTCATTTTTCTAACAAAGAATCTGGGGCTTAGCAGGGTCAGCAATGTGTCCACAGTCACACAGTTGTAGGTGGCAGAGCTAGGGCTCCAACCCAGACTGTCCCGAACTTGCAGGCTCGAGTCTACTACAATGTCCAGCTCAGCCCACATGGAGAGCATCTGTGGCCCTCAGTGGAAAGTAGCCAGTTTTGCAGGAGGTTCTCTATGCTGCATTGTAGGACACCAGGGAAGGAGACTTTGACATGTCTGCCTGGCTCTGAATTCAGCCCTCTGGACAGGGCTCTGAGGGCTCTATACAGCCACTAGCTTACACATTGGGGCTGAGGGCTCTGCAGGAGCCTCCACTGCCACTAGCACCACTCTCCCAGGTCCTGGGGTAGGGTGAGGTGGGGGCAGGAGTATACATAGTTTAATTCACACCCCCTTTCTCCATGCAGGGATCCCTGGGGCTGCAGCAACATAGGGAGCTGAGAGATGATCTCGCCTTGCCTGGAGCTGACTGGGCTCTGTACAGATGGACTCTGTGGCTCAGCTTTGGGATTCCAGACACATGCTGAGGCTTCAGCAGAGGCAGTAGGGGAGAAGCGGGGCCTAGGCCTAGGTAGCTGAGAGAGGCCAGAGCTGATGCTCCCCTAGCAGCTGAGCACCATGCACAGGAACTTTGTGAGGTCTCAGGTGGCCAGATGCCCTGAATCCCACCTGGTCTATGCCCCTCTCTCTGCTCTCATGTCCTCTAGGGCACCCTCCACACTGCCTGCAGGATTCCAGCTGAGCTCCCTGGCTGGGTGCCCTGAACTTCCCGAACACCTCTGTTTCACTGCCTAAAAGTGGGGAGAAGAATTCCTTCCCCCGAGGATGGAATAGGTGATATGTGCCTAGAACAGAGCCTGTACACAGGAGGGCCTACACCTTGTAGTTTCCTCTTCCAGACTCAGCCATACTGAGGAGGAACTCCTCTGTGAACTCCCAGGAAGGAGGTACCACATCTCAAGCTCCCTGGTGTGGCTCATGGTGCTACGTGGATGATGCCCCCTGCTGTACTCACTGCCTGGAACGCACATGGAGCACACAGGCCAGAAGTTCCACTCATTCCCTGCTGGAAACAAAGAGTTTGTGGGCAGCAGAGGCTGGAAGCATGAGAAGGGATAAACGACCCTGAGGGCCTGTCTAACCATCTCACCTTCCCAGGGTCCAGAAAGGTGAGGGCACAGGGGTGCACCTGTGTGCAGGCACCCTAGGCTATACTGTGTCAAGACTAGAGAATGGCCAAAGAGGTGAATAACGAGCGTGACCCTGTTAGGGGGTCCCAATGGCCCCTTTGGGGAAGAACAGCAGTCTCACAGCTCCCAGAGACTCTTGGAATTAAGCAGGGAGTGGTAAAACAGCCCCCACAGGGAGGGCTAACAGGGAGGGTAGGGGCCTCCACCTAGAGGGGCAAACATGGGTAAGGACCCCATGGGTGAAATCTGAGCATACTCCTTGGAGGCGGGGTCTTCAGGGAGCCCTGAGTTTGGGAGAGAGAAAGCCTGAGTTCCAGAGAGGTGAAGGGCCATGAGTGTGGTAGCCTGGGCACAGTGGGCAGCTTCTTTGTGGGAGAATGGTGGGCGTGACCCTCTGGGTGAGGACAATCCCATTCAGGAGGGTTGGACAACATTTTCTGGAGATCAATGGGAGCCAGGAATCACAGAGCAAGTTGGACCACTTCTCCATTCCTTCAAGTGGTGGTTTCCTTAAGGAAGATCCCCAGGAATGGGATTGCTGGGTTAAAGATTATGTATATTTTTAGGCTTTTTTGATTCAAGTTGCCAAATGACCTCCAGAAAGTATCTCCAGATCCCACGCCCTTGGTGGGTTACAAGGCAGCTAGGGAGAGCTGAGGGTGAAAAGCCACCCCATCCCTACTCTAGAAGCTAGCTTGTATCTGTGGCCTGAAACGAGGCCACCAGAGCTCCCCCAGGAGAGAAGGGCCCACCTGCAGTGATGTCCAGGCCCACATCACAGCCTCATAGCTCCTTTCCCCAGGCTCCTGTCACTTCCTCTGTGACATAAGAGTGATTCCCACAGATAGATATAAGAATATTTTATTTCTTATATTAATATAAGAGTGAGTCCCACAGATAAATAAACCCTCACAGCACCAGGTGGGCAGGGTGGCGGGTAGCTTCCTGGAAGAAGCAAAGCAGCCAGGAATAGGAGGGAACCAGGACAGGTGGCCCTCCACCCCTCTGGGGCTGGGCCGACTCCAGGACAAAGTATTCCTGTTCCATTCCTCCTGCCAGTCAAGGGCTGGGACTTTGGGATCATATCCCAAGTTACTGAGCTTCTCTAGACCTCACTTTCCACATTCGCAGTAACCTGAGAACCTCAAGGAGGAGTCTGGAGAGTTTGCTGAAGTCTTTAGGTACCTGGCGGGGAGAATTATTCTGGGAGAGGCAGCGTAGCTGAGCCCACTGGCTGATGGCTGTAGCCCCAGGGTTTCCCCAGCCACAGGATTTCCTCAGCCCAGAGTCAGGCTCAGCCTAAGCCTCAGCCCCAGGGCAGAGTGACACCTGCTCCTCCCACACCAGTAGGGTTATCAGACCGTTCTTCATCTTGAAGGCAGTTTTTCCAACCTCTTTGTCCTCCAGCTGAGGCAAATTCCATGGTATGGCTTCTTGGACAGCCCCAAGGTGCATCCCCAGGGCTCTCCCCTTAGCCCTGGCCCAGTGCCCAGCCGGGCACTGAGGGGTGCCTGGTAGCTGCTGCACTCAACCCCAGCAGTCACAGCCCAATACCATTTGTTGTCATCCCCCAGGGCGTGGTGGCTCAGATGTGTCACCCCAAGCCTGATGAGACAGGTCCCTTTATTATCCCCATTGAAATGAGGCTCAGAGAAAGGAAGTGACCCACCCAAGTGTCACATAGCTGATACCTTCTGAAGGTGGGACTGCAAACCAGTCTGACTGCAAAACCAGACTCTCAGCACCTCAGAGCTCACTCCAATAGGACATCACAATCTCTGAAGCCCACCTGATTCAGCTGTTTCCAGAACTTTTGTTCTTATGAGACCTTGGATCCTGACCATAGCCTTGAGGAGAGCATGAACTTACTGTGCAGAGGTGGCACCTGTTGCCCCTGAGGGCAGGCTGGAGAGGGGGAAGGTGTGGGGCTCCAAGCAACTTCTGGATCCAGGGCAGGGCCACAATTCCAACACAGCCCACCTCTAACCTCTGCCCCAGATGCAGGCACAGTAGTGGTTGGCACCTGCCCAGGCTGGGCGTATAGAAGAGGAGGCCACAATGGGAGAAGTGTGGCTGTTGTGCGTTGAGAGGGCAGGGCTAGCCCTAGCTGACACAGCCTGGAGCCATTCACCCACTCCAGGGTTGCAGTGAGGTGGGAACTCAGGGGTAGAGGCTGCTGGGTGGGGGAAGGTATGAGGAGGGGGCAGCATTACCACCTGTCCCAGGGCCACCAGCCCAAGGCTGCACTTTCAGCACACCAGTACTTTACTATCTGAGTGGCAAAAGTGCTTCCGTATAACTCAGCATGAATACTGCGGTATGAATGTTGAACAACGTCCACAAGGCTGACCTTTTGAGACCAAGTCTCCCACCTCTAGACCTGCCACTGGAGTCTTGCTGTGTCCTCCTTAGAGTAATCCTTCATAGAAGGACAGTATCTGAGGACAGGGTGTGATCCCCCACCCCCCAGAAACTCATGAGATGGGTGAGGTTACCATTTGGGGCCTGCTGGCTAATAGACACTGAGATGATGGCCTAGCAGATATTATACAAGAATTCGGGGCTCGGCGCCTGTGGCTCAAGCGGCTAAGGCACCAACCACGTACACCTGAGCTGACGGGTTTGAATCCAACCCGGGTCTGCCAAACAACAATGATGGCTGCAACCAAAAAAATAACTGGGCATTGGCTCGGCGCCAGTAGCTCAACAGGCTAAGGCGCCAGCTATGTACACCTGAGCTGGCAGGTTCGAATCCAGCCCAGGCCCACCAAACAACAATGATGGCTGCAACCAAAAAATGGCCGGGTGTTGTGGTGGGCGCCTGTGGTTCCAGCTGCTTGGGAGGCAGAGGCAGGAGACTCTCTTGAGCCCAGGAATTGGAGGTTGCTGTGAGCTGTGATGCCATAGCACTCTCTCCAGGGTGACAGCTTGAGGCTCTGTCTCAAAAACAAAACAAAACAAAAATAACCGGGTGTTGTGTCAGGCGCTTATAGTCCCAGCTACTTGGGAGGAGGAGGCAGGAGAATCGCTTGAGCCCAGGATTTGGAGGTTGCTGTGAGCTGTGATGCCAATCACTCTATCCAGGGCAACAGCTTGAGGCTCTGTCTCAGAAAAAAAAAAAAAGAATTTGGTGTCTGAACTGGGAGTCCAGTCATCATGCACATGGGGAGACTGAGGCCCAGAAGAGCAGGGACTTGGCTGGAGGCCCATGGTCCTTTATGAGCAGAGTTGAAGCAAGAATCTAGAACCTCAGCTCCTTGGCCCTGTGGTAGAACGCACAACAGCCACACCTCTCCCACTGTGGCCTCCTCTTCTGTAGGCCCAGCCTGAGCAGGTGCTGACCATCACTAGGCCTGTGTCAGGGGCAGAGGCTAGAGGTGGGATGTGTTGGAGCTGTGACCCTGCCCTGGATCCAGAAGTTGCCTGGAGCCCCGCCTGCCCTGATGGCAGCTGCAGTAGATCATTTGGCCACCGATGTCATTAGGGCAGGTTCCCACTTCTCTCCCAGGAATGCTGAGACAGCCTCAAAAATCTCTGTTCCTTAGATGAACATAGTTCAGGGACTACCTCAAAACTGAAGCAGGCCTTGCCCTCTGCTGGGAACTTAGCACCAAACCTCCTCCCAGGGTCCTGGACTTGAGTAGGCTTGGGAAGCTTTAGGTACCATGGATTCTGAGGTTAGGGTATCAGCAAGACTGGCATGGGGACAGAAGGAGCCCTTGGCCAGGTGTGGGAGGGAGAGAACCCACTTCCACCCCAGCCTGATGTTACCCCAGGCTGAGCCTAGCACCCTGCAACCAGGCAGTGGCCCTGCGCCCACTACATGCTCCTGAGAGCCCTAGCCAAGGAGCCCGGATGAGGGGTGCCAGGACAGGCAGTCTCTGGGAAGGCTGGGCTGGGCATTTCCTGCCATAGGGTGCCAGGGATCCAGGCCCCTGAAGGGGTGATTCTTTAGTCTTAGTCAGAGGAAGTGGGGCAGGGCAAATGGGCAATGTGTGTGCAATGCCACCGGACCTGGCAAGGCCCAGCAGCTATAGGGATTGGCAGCTGTAGGGATTTCAAAGAAAGCTTCACCTAGGCGGCACCTGTGGCTCAGTCGGTAGGGCGCTGGGCGGGTTCAAACCCGGCCCCCGCCGAACTGTAACAAAAAAATAGCCGGGCGTTGTGGCAGGCGCCTGAGTCCCAGCTACTCAGGAGGCTGAGGCAAGAGAATTGCTTAAGCCCAGGAGGTGGAGGTTACTGTGAGCTGTGTGATGCCACAGCACTCCACCAAGGGCCATACAAAAAAAAAAAAAAAGAAAGAAAGAAAGCTTCACCTTGCTGGTCTCCCACACCTGTAAAGGCCACATCTACCCTCAATAGCCATCTAATATCCAGCACCTAGGTGGGTCACCCTGAGACTAAGCCCCAGCAGTGACCCAGGTGCTGAGTCTCTGCTCTGCCTGTCACCCGCATGGTTTAGACATTCACTTTACCTCTCTGAGCCTCATGGTCCTATCTGTAAAATGAAGATGACCATGGAAATCCAGGTGCCCCTGGCTTCTCCCCTTCCCAATATCAGAAGGCTACTCACCCAGTTTGGTCCATTCTTGTGGTCCTGGGTTTGAAAGAGCTCACCAGGGCGGGTAGAGTCTGGTCCTTGTTGAGCAGGAGAGACCAGGCCCAGAGTGGGAGGGCTTTCTCAAGAACAGGCTGCTGGGCAGTGCCTGTGGCTCAGTAGGTAGGGCGCCAGCCCCATAAACCAAGAGTGGGGGGTTCAAACCCGGCCCCGACCAAACTGCAACAAAAAAATAGCTGGGTATTGTGGCGGGCGCCTGTAGTCCCAGCTACTCAGGAGGCTGAGGCAAGAGAATCGCCTAAGCCCAGGAGTTGGAGGTTGCTGTGAGCTGTGTGACGCCATGACACTCTATAGAGGGCGATAAAGTGAGACTCTGCCTCTACAAAAAAAAAAAGAAGAAGAAGAAGAAGAGGCTGCTTTGATGGCTTGTGGTGTGCACATGGACCCAGGGTGATTCCCTAGAACCTTAGGCCTTGATAGAGCCGTCTGCTACCCCTCCCTCTAATGGGGCCCAGCAAACTGAGCCACCCTGCCTACCACTTGGTGGTGAGTTATCAGCACCATTGCTGTTTGCAGGCTCAAGGCTGCAGATACCCTCTGTGAGACCACCAACCTGTCCCACTGCCCCCGTTTCTGAGGGTGTGGATTGGGCCCTGGTAGCTGGATTCTTAGGCATTTTTCCTGACCCAGCTCTGACTATGGAGAGGTGAGTGTTAAATTTCTGTCTTGGTCCTCAGACTGGGACCTTTTCACCAAGAGCAAGATGAGGTCTCCATCACCCACCTCTACCCTCACCCTTTAGAAAGCCCCAGTGAACCCTGGCCAGATGGAGAAGGGAGAAAGTGTGGAGCTCAGGGTCCCAAACCCCCAGCCCTTAACAAAAGGAAGCAGGAGGTAGTGCTGGGCCTGAGGGACAGAATCTATCCCAGGTAGAGTTCTGGCCCTCTGGACCTCTGTACAGCCTGGTACACACAGAAGGCTTAGGCTAGCCCAAACGTGAGCAAAGACGGCCTGTGGCTCATTCACATCATGGGAGGTCACTGGGAACAGAAAGCTGGGCAGGGGGCTGGCAAGGACTCAGACCACAAGGCTTCTTTTTTCTCCACTCCACTTTAGTGTGCCCTCTTGGGGGCCAGGGCTGGCAAGGCAGAGCACCAGTAGAAAGTCTTAATGCCTCAAGGTCTAGGACTTGGATGAATCCCGGGAGCATGTCTCCCCTAGCTCCCTTTCCACACATAGAGAGATCAGAGCTGGGGAGGGGAAAAGCAGGAGCAGAGTCAGGCCAGAAATGAGCCCAAAGGCAAAGGGGAGGGAAGTGAGGAGGGTCTCTAGGATGGCTATGGCTGGGCCAAGAGGGGAGATGGTCTCAACTCTGGCCAGGCAGGGTGGGGGTAGGAGGGCTTATGCAGGGCGTGCTGTTGAACCAGCCCAACAATGATGAAACAACCCCTTTGTCCTGCAGCGCTAAAGTTGCTGTGACTGGAGGAGGCGTGACGTGAAAGGGTCATTGTTCCCACTTGGGCAGCCACTCAGAGAGCTGGAGGACCGGCCCAGGGTGGGCCTCATGCCAAGGCTGCAGCCTTGCCTGCTGCTTATGACCAGTCGGAGTGTCTTGGGCTCTGAGCCTCCTACCAGTCCCCCCAGGGCCAGCATGGCCACAGGTACCCCTCACTCACCAGGGTGTCCCCTTCCTCCCCTGAGCTCCTCCAGACTGTAATCGTGATACTGCAGGTCATGGCTCTCACCCAATGCTGGGCTCTGTTCTTTATATTCGTGTGAACTCTAAGAGAGTTAGAGTTGGTTCTTTTTGAGTACCACAAAAAGCTGGGAGTGGGCAGGGTTGGCAAAGAAGGTGATTTGTCCTGGGGCAAGGAAACATGCCAGTGACATTTGCATCTCCTCCCCACCCTTATCCCCTAACTCTGGCAGATAAGGGGAGAGAAGGCCAGAGAGGGGTACTGGTCTGCTGATGTCCAGCCTAGACCTCCTTACCCACCTTATGGGCCTCCATTCTGTCTGGACACTTGAAGGCTCTTCCTCCTTCCCCCTGCCTCTCCAATCCATTCTCCCCTGAGCAGCTCCCCCTTTACCTCCTATCCTCTTCTATATCTTTTATTTATTTATTTTAATTTTTTTATTTTGAGACAGTCTCACTGTGTCACCCTCAGTAGAGTGCTATGACATCACAGCTCACAGCAACCTCAAACTCTTGGGCTTAAGTGATTCTCTTGCCTCAGCCTCCCAAGTAGCTGGGACTACAGGTGCCCACCACAATGCCTGGCTATGTTACTAGTAAT
>CAUYON010069996.1:0-29077 GCA_963573935.1 Arctocebus calabarensis | reverse complement strand
TGAGCTGTGATGCCACCGCACTCTATCCTGGGTGACAGCTTGAGGCTCTGTCTCAAAAAAAAAAAAAAAATCTGAGGTCCAGCAATAGTTACCAGCCTGGGAGGGTCTGTGTTTTCATCTGAGGTAGATGAGGAATGGTCCTTTTCATACTTGGGTTTCTCATCTTGTAACTCTTGTTGGAATTCAGTGGGAAGGGGTTCTTCTGCTGCAGCAGAAGGGGATAAACCCTGTACAGATTGGAGAGGGGAGGGAGGTGTCCCTGTTCACGACTGAGATTTAAACAATCTCTCTAATCTCTAATTTAACAATCTCTAATTAGAGAGAAAAGATATCAATAAGAATTTTAATGAGAACATAACTTTTCTCCCACTTTTTCCCAAGTGGCTTGGTTAACAGTGCCTTCCTCAGGAAACCAAGGGAAAAATCCTGAATAAAGTGGAAAAGTCACTCCAGCTAAGCAACCTGAGCAATAGCCCCTTATTTTTAATTATAGATTTAAGTGTTAGAATAAAGAATTCTCGCTCCTTTGAGCCTGACTGTCCCATAATTTATTACTCCTGACAATGATTATCCCTGATTAAGGGCTCACCGGCTGTGCGGTCTCACTTTGTTCCTCTGGGAATGTCCTAACCTTCTTACTCTCCTGTACTCTGGTCCCTGGTTGGGCGCCACCTCTCTCGAACTGGAGAGAAAAGTAAACAAACCAGAGTGGGATCGGTGGGAAATGATGAAATAGAGGGTAATTGGTGGGACCACACCTACAGTGCATCTTAGAAGGGTACAGGTGAAACTTACTGAATACAGAATATAAAGGTCTTAACACAGTAACTAAGAAAATGCCATGAATGCTATCTTAACCAGTTTGATGAAAATATTTCAGAGTGTATATGAAACCAGTACATTGTACCCCATGATTGCATTAATGTACACAGGTATGATTTAATTTAAAAAAAAAAGATGACATAAAACACAGAAGACAAAAACGCCAGAGACAGAGATAGAATTGAGAGGCAAAGATGGGGTCTGGAGGTTGGGGCTGTTTTTCTCTCTCACCAGCCCCGAGTGCCTGCACAGCTTCATTTTTAAGAAGGCCATACTAAGTTGTTTTTCAAGGAAGTAAGACACATTTTCAAGTTAATTATGAGAAGAGAACCAGGCACAGATTCCCAGGTAAACATCATCTATTATTAGTGTGTGACCTCTAAAAATATGGGCAATACTACATATCTATGAGATTAGGGGGAAGATGTATGCAGCTGTGAAGTTAAAAGCTGAAGTTTTAAGGAAAACATGATTTTCTTCTGCTGGGTTAAAAGTTGAAGCACTCAGAAAATTAAAAAAAAAAAAAAGAAAGAAAAACAAAGTTGAAGCTCAGAGAATTCATGTTGTTATCTGTTGAGGAGGGCCAGTAGAGGGGGTTCGTCCCCTGCATATTCTCCTAGCTGTGGGGGCCCTGCCACCTCACCGCTCTCTACAGGGGCATCTCATTACAGCCTGTGAAAATGCAAGGCTAGGAAAGCCCTCACCCCCAGGTGTGCAAGATGTCTCATGTGGTGTTTGGCAGGAGTACTGTGCTGACTGTATCAGAAGTATTCTCTCTTGCTAGACTGCCCCTTTCCTGCCCTTGAAGAGTCAGGAGGTGTTTTGAGGGTTTCTTTTTTATTTTTGAGACTTTTATGGTGTGTGTATACATGTTTCTAGGTGCCCAACTTCTTCAGCTCCAAGTGGGGAATATACCAAAAAAAAAGAAAATCTGGAAAACTCACCACATTTTGATTCCTCTGAACCTGACGTGTCTGCCTTTTTGTGTTTATTTAATATGTAATGTTCAGGGTTTTCAGTTGTATTTAGTGGTAAGCAGGGAGAAAAGTGTGTGTCCTCTGTCTTCCTGGAAGTGAGAAGGCACAGTGTTTGTGTTTTGAAGGTGGAAAGCCAGTCACTTAGTATGATGTGTTCTGGTTTCTGCCAAAACTCAACAATGTGAAAGCATGAGGTATGGAGAGAGCTTCCTGATAGTTTCCTGGGATATAAAGGAACTGCAATCAGATCTGGGGTTGGAGAGAGGAATGTTGGCTCACCTGAGTGTCAGTTTCCAGGGACATGATTCCTGTGGCTAGTCTCTGGAGCCACGTGGGAAACGCAGTACTGGGACCAAGGCTGAAGCTGAGAAAAGAATACCAAGATGCGGACCATCTCCTCTGTGTCACCTCTGGAACCCAGTTTGGTCCGTAAGGGGAGCTGGCTGAGGGTCTTTGCTCTGACAAGAGACAGTCTAGAGGTGCAGGACACAGCGGGGCTGAGTGAAGGGTGAAGACACAGGCCCTGTCTGCTTCTGCTCATATTGCACTTGGCACTGCAGACCTCCTCTTTCTTTTGAAGTCCTCACCTCATTTTAGTTCCTCCATCATATGCTCCCCTGGTTGGCTTCTGTCTTCCCACCTGGATCACTGAAGACTACTGTTCTCCAAGAATTCCCTTCTTGGTTCTCAATTCTTCATGCTCCAAGCTCTTTTTGGTGGTTTCCTTCTCCATATGTTAGCTAATGACTCCCAAAGTCCCATTTTTCAACCAATTATGAAACTTCTTCCTGAACGTTTAGTGACTACTCCAAACACAAAAGTGCCCAATATAGGATTATGTTAGATTTTTTTTCTTTGCTGCCATTACAAATTCCCACAAACAGTGGCTTAAACAACACAAATTTATTATCCTATGGTTCTATAGGCCAGAATTCTAACACAGATATCAAAGGCTGTCAAGGTATTGGCAGGGCTGTCTGTCTTTCTGGAGGTTCTAGGAGATGATCTGTTTTCTTGTACATTCAATTACTTGAGGTTGTAGAACTGAGTCCCTCTTTCTTTACTGTCATTTGAGGGCCATTCCCAGCTTTTAGAGGCTGTCCGCATCTCTTTGTTGTGAACCCCTTCCTCCATCTTCAAAACAAGCAGCGGTGGATTGAGTGTGCCTCGTGTTTGTAATCTCTCCTCATCTTTCAGTCTACCCTCGTTACCCTACATTTAAAGATTCATGTGATTATATTGGGCCTACCTAGATAATCCAAAAGTCTCTCTCTCAAGAGCTGCACCTTTAAGCATATCTGCAAAATCCCTTTTTCTCTGTAAGGTTCTCGGGTTTAGTGTATAGACATCTTTGGGTGCCATTGTTCTATTTCCCCCTATGGCAGGGGCTGCAGACTCCTGTTATCCCTTCTCCTGGCAGATGGCTGGACCACATTTTTCAGTCTGACCTACCTTGGGCCAGTGGGATGTCAGTGAGAGTGATGAGTGGATATCGTCCACACAACCTTCCATGCATACTCGTCCATGTTCTTTTTCCTCCTGGCTGTCTGGGAGGGACAGGAATGTTCTGCATGGAAATGCTCTTTAAAGACACATTTATAAAAGATGATTCTAAGGATGCCAGTTGAGCAAGTGTTTGAGATCAGTTATTTCAGTGAAACGATATATTCGCTACACTATTATACATGTAAAATCCAAAGTCCTCACCCCTGTCACTGCAGCCTGTCTCCAGCTGACATCAGATTGGTTGGCTGTGTTGTCCTCACTGCCTCATCTGTTTTCCTAGATTACAGCACCAGCCTTTTAGCTCTTTGACAGCAGTCTCTAGTTTGTTCTGAACCCTAAAGATCCTCCTCTGTTCACAGATAAAGTGCTGACTCCTTGCCATGACTTAACATCTGCAATGACCAGATCCAAACCACTGGCTTCACTTCCTGGCCCCTCCCTCCACCCACGCTGCGTTTCTCACGCTCTTCACATGCCCCAGCTTCTCTCTTATGCCCCACAGGCAGAAGTTCGCACCTCTCCTTTACCTGGTTAAATCTCCTTCACCCAGATGTCCCTCTCTCTGACAGACCCATCCTGTCAGCCCCTCAACATTGTTTCTCCTCCTCTGTGGTGTCACATTCCTGCTGCTGAACCTTCCGATGCACCACAGTTACGTTTACACAGGAGCCTTTCCTATTAGAGCAGAGTCCTATGTGTCCCTGTCCCAGGGTGTATAGTTATCCAGTAAGTATCATTAATTTAGTAGAGTCAGAACACAATCAAAAAGCATCAGGGTGCAGATCAAGCAGAAGGCAGACTTCTGGACTGAGCCTGGGCCCAGATGGATCCACAGGTGAGCGGCTGAAGGTGCAAGGTGGGAACTGCTCCTCACCCCGAGTGTGCCCCTCCCTAACCTTATCTCGTGTAGGCTGTTTGCTAAGGGAACTCTGCTCTTTGAACTGAATGGAAACACTTCTTCCTCTCTCCTGAGTCTTAGTTTCATTTCTACCTTGGAGGTCCTTGACCCTCTTCCTCTCACCAGGGCTGCACCTTTTTTCTTGTTCCTCAAACCTACTTCCTTTAGCCTCCTCAGCCTATTTCACCTTCAAGAATTTCAAGGTAATTTCTTGCCTTGCGTTTGCCTCCTTCCCTCCACTCTTCTGCTTTCTGTTGCTTGGTGTTTCTCTGGGGATGTAGACATTGCAATGAACACTGAAAGTGGGGTTACCTGCTCTTCCCTTTTCTGATGTTTGACAGATCCCTGGAGGCAAAGACCACCTCCCATGAACAAAGATGAAAATGCCAATTTCCCAGCCTCCCCCAAGCTAAGGCAGGTTCACGAGCCCTGCATCCCATACACACTGTGAGTCACAACTACAAGAATACTGTGTGTGTGTGCTCAGTTTGGTGACCAGGGATCCAGCAAAAGGTTGGCGATATGAATACGAGGGACCCATGCTCAGCAGTGGCATCTGTGGGGCTCTGAGCCTGGGGTGGAGGTAGCCTCCGAGTTCTCTTGGTCCATGGAGATGCTGAGACCTACCAAGGAATTTTTTAAGGAATTCCTTTTCTGTATGTTTCCACTTAATTCAGTTCCTGTTACGTCCAACTAAGTGACAGTACACTCCAGGAATCAAGGTGAGAAAGAAGTTCTTTTCCCCTGGGGGGGTGGGGACTCAGCTGATTAAATGGTCAAAAAAAGAATAAACCAAAGAAAGACTCACTGATTGCCTAAGGACCCCCATGACTTTCACTTTTTCTCCTGGGAGCTATTATTCCAGGCAGAGCATCACCCTGTGCTGGACTTCTGACCCCTCCTTCCACACCCTTCCTTGGGATGACTTTGGTTTTCACTTGGGAGACTGAGTCTGTTGCCCTGAGCAGAGTGCTATAGTGTCAGCCTAGCTCACAACAACCCCCAAAACTCTTGGGCTTAAGCTATCCTCTTGCCTCAGCCTCCTGAGTAGCTAGGATTACAGCACCTGCCATAACACCCAGTTAGTTTTTCTATGTTTAGTCGAGATGGGTCTCACTCTTGCTCAGGTTGGTCTTGAACTCCAGAACTCAAGAAATCCACCCACCCAAGCCTCCAAGAGTACTAGGATTACAGGTATGAACCATCATGCCTGTCTCAGGCTGACCAGTTTGTTCTTAGAGAGCCTCACTCACCGCCCATCATACCATGTTCTGCCAGTTTGGGGGCTTGTTGTACTTATCACTTCTCACTAGGCAGGTGGGCATCCTGCCAAGACCATTGTTCTCCAGGTTGTGAGCTGATGTGGCCAACCTAACTCCAAATATCTTCCATGGCATGCTTGGCTCTTCTCCCTGTCACTCCCAAGGCGCATCCCCTACACTCATGCTGTATTAAAGATTAAATCTAAGACACAAACTATAAAAACTGTAGAAGAAAATGTGGGGAAAACTGTGAATCTAGTCAGCCTAGGGAAAGAATTTATGATGACCCCACTCACAATTAACAACAAAAACAACAATAAACAAACAAATAAATAAATGGGACCTGATCAATTTCAAAAGGACACAATCAACAAGGCAAAGAGACAACCTTCAGAATAGAAGAAGATATTTGCATGCTACAAAATCTGAAAAAGAGCTAGTAAGCAGAATCTATGAAGAATTATGCATGGGCAAGTGGAAATTTATACCCAAGGAGTAGAGTGGGCATCAGTTGATGGAAAATTAAGGAAAGGTCAGGATAAGTGTACATCCATATAATCTTTTACAATAGATTAAGGCAGCTCCTAGATTAAGATCCTAGGTCTCTTGAAGCCATGAGTGAATTTTTGTAAGGAGGGAGAGGTTTGGATCCAATTTCCGTCTTTAACATGTGGCTAACCAATTCTCCCAGCACCAGTTATTAAATAGGGATTCTTTTCTCTAGCATATGCTTTTGTTTGCTTTATCAAAGATCAGATAGTGATATGAATTTAGTTTTATCTCTGGGTTCTCTGTTCTGTTCCATAGATCTGTGTCTATTTTTATGCCAATACTGTGCTTTTGTGATCACTGTAGACTTGTAGTATAATCTGAAGTCTCAATGTGATGCCTCCAAATTTGTTGGTATTTCATAGAATTGCATTGCCTATTTGGAGTTTTTTTTTAATGGTTCCATATACACATAGAACTATTTTTGCAAGATCTTCAATGTATGAATTTGGTATTTTAATGGGGATTGCATTAATTGATTTGGATACTTGATATTGGTCTGTTCAAGAGTTCTATTTCTTCCTGGTTGAGTCTAAAGGTAGTGTGATTCTAGGAATTGGTCCATTTCTTCCATGTTTTCAAATTTCTGGGCATAGAGTTTTTTGTAGTATTCACAGATGATCTTTCGTATCTCTTGTTATGTGGTATCTGTTGTTATTTCTCCTTTTTGTCTGAAGATATTTCTAATATCACTTTTTTTTGTCCTTGTTTTGTTCATTGGTTATTCAGGAGCATGTTGTTTAATTTCCACATAACTTGCACATTTTCTGTTTTCCTTCTATTAATGATTTTTTAATTTCATTCCATTGTTCTGAGGAATTTGGGGTTTCATGAATTGGGATATCCATTTTCATCTCCAGATTTTGGAGATTCTTGACCATTTTTTTCATTGATTAATTTGTTTAATTTTTATTTAACTGCTTACAAATTATGAAATTCAGTAATGTTTTATAAAATCCAAATAGACAGTAGAATCCCATTGTCACTAAAATGTTAAACAAAAGTTACACTAACATATAAAAGAATCCATATTTTACACCCTCTTGATATCACTTCACAAATTTCACTTCTTATCTGATATGGTCTCCTAAAGTCTTCACAAAGCAGATAAATATCATCCTCTGTTAAAAAATACTCCTTTACCAGTTCCAACTTTACTTCCATTCTGTTAATCTTATTTGTCTTCCAAATTCTAAACTCAATTTCTGACATCTCAGCCACCTGTTTATGAATGGGATCTTCTGGTATATCCACCTTGTCGTTCCTGATTATTTATGTTGCCAGAGTTTTCCCACTGATCTGCCTCATGATTGTTTTTCACTGTTTGGCTAGACAAGCAGGTAAGGTGAAATTGGATTGGGAGTTCCTGGAGTTGTGATTAACCAGCCCTTTGCTGAAGAACTGGGACTGGTGACTGCAGCTTTTCCCAGCTATGTTAATTAGCTTGATGTAAGCACTCCAAATTGTATTAAAAAATCAACACACTGTACCCCACAAATGCATAAATGTATTCATGATCTATGTATATATGACTTATGAAAAGGAAAAAAATACTCCTTTAGTGAGAGAGCCTCATAATTTTGCAGTATGCTCTTTGAGAACTTTTAGCCTTTCTTCTTCATTAATTGCATTAATATATCCTTGTCTTTTTTGCAGCAATTGCCATTTTTCCAGTTCACATTGTTTGTCTGCAAGAAACTGGTTGTGATGTTCCTCAGTAAGTTTTTGCACAGTCTTTCTGTTCCAGTTGCTTCATTCTTTGTTTCTGAGCATTGGTTAATTCTATTTGATCATCCACAGCAAATTTATCCTGTATGGTTTTTCTAAGCCTTTCCTTTTCTTCTTTTGCTGCATCTGTTTTTGCTTTCTCAATTTCTCTTCTGCTTCTTCTTTTATTTTCCTCTTATGCAGGGTGGCCACTTATATATTTCAGCTTATTCTTTCCAGCATAATTCTTGTCCTACTTCTTGCAAATCTTTACATTGCCACAACATTTCCTCCAAAATATGAGACAGCACATTCTGAAGCTGCAGGCTTTCCCTCTCATTTTCTTAAACTTTTGCTATTTGGTCTTCCCTTTGCTGCTGCAAGTTGTCAAACTCTATAATTTTTTATTTTTTCTTCCATACCCTTATGTTTCTTTTTTTTTCTCAGAAAGCCTACTGTTTCTGAAACTCACCTATATACCTTCAAGTTGCATTCATTTTTTCTAACTTTTGTTGACTTTCCAGTTGATCTTCTTCATAGATTTTCCTAACAATTTTATCAATGTGAGTTTCTGTTTGAGCAACTGCTGATAAACTTTCTGCTTTTTTGTTTCTTGTTCTTCAAGTTATTTACTAAGTCAAGATAATATTAGGACTATTATGAAACCAATATAGAAATACTTACATGAGCTATTAACATATAGAATGATAAACACAAATATAGTCTTGCAAGAGGGAAGGGAAAGCAGGAAAGAAGAGGGGAGGGGAGAGGGTGATTGGTGGTAGGAGGGAAGGCATTTGATGGTATCTTGCCTAATATGCACAATGCAAAGGTATATTCCAAAATAACTAAGAGTAAATTTTAAATGTATTACCACAAAAAAAGTAAGTGAGATGATCATTATGTTAATCAGTTTGATTTAAGTATTTTACATTGTATATCAAATCATTGTACCCCATAAATATACAGTTATGATTTTAATAAAAATTAAATGAATGGTTTATTAAAGATTAGGTGGTTGTAAGATATTAGTTTCATTTCCTGTGTTCTATTCAATTCCAAATGTCTATGTCTCTATTTTTGTGCCAGTACCATGCTGTCTTGACTACTATGGCTTTGTAGTACAGCCTAAAATCTGGTATGGTGATGCCCCCAGCTTTGTTTTTATTGCTAAAAAATGCCTTAGCTATATGTGGTTTTTCCCAGTTCCACACAAAATGCAGAATAATTTTTTCCAAATCTTGAAAGTATGATGTTGGTATCTTAATAGGGATGGCATTGAATCTGTAGATTGCTTTGGGAAGTATAGACTTTTTAAAAATGTTGAATCTTCCCAGCCATGACCATGGTATGTTCTTCCATTTGTTAATGTCCTCTGCTAGTTACTTTCTTAGAATTTCATAATTTTCTTTATAGAGTTCCTTCACCTCCTTTGTTAGGTATATTCCTAGGTATTTCATTTTCTTTGAAGTGATGGTGAAGGGAGTTGTGTCCTTAATTAGCCTCTCATTTTGACTATTATTGGTGTATACAAAGGCAACTGACTTGTGGACATTGATTTTATATCCTGAGACATTACTGTATTTTTTGATGACTTCTAGGAGTCTTGTGGTTGAGCCTTTGGGGTTCTCTAAGTATAGGATCATATTGTCAGCAAAGAGGGAGAGTTTGACCTCCTCTGCTCCCATTTGGATGCCCTTTATTTCCTTGTCTTGCCTAATTGTATTGGCTAGAACTTCCAGCACTATGTTGAATAGTAATGGTGACAGAGGACCTTGTCTGGTTCCAGTTCTGAGAGGAAAAGCTTTCAGTTTTACTCCATTCAGTAAAATATCAGCTGTGGGTTTGTCATAGATAGCTTTTATTAGTTTCAGAAATGTGCCACGTATGCTATACTCTTCAGTGTTCTAATTAGAAAAGGATGCCGGTTTTTATTAAATGCTTTTTCTGCATCTATTGAGAGGATCTTATGGTCTTTGTTTTTGCTTCTGTTAATATGGTGGATAATGTTTATGGACTTGCATATGTTAAACCAGTCTTGCATCCCTGGGATGAAACCTACTTGATCATGATGTATGACTTTTTTGATTATAAGCTATTATAATATAATATTATAATAATCCTAGCCAATATTATAATATTGGCTAGGATTTCATTGAGAATTTTTGCATCTATCTTCGTTAGTGAAATTGGTCTGAAGTTCTCCTTTTTAGTTGGGTCTTTTCTTGGTTTTGGTATCAGGATGATGTTTTCTTCATAGAGCATGTTAGGGAAGATTCCTTCCTCCTCAATTTTTTGGAATAATTTCTGCAGTACAGAATAAGCTCTTGTTTGAAGGTTTGATAGACTTCTAGTGTGAAGCCATCCAGACCAGGGCATTTTTTGTTGGAAGATTTTTACTTTTTCTTTAATTTCAGTGCTTGAAATTGGTCTCTTCAGGAGCTCTATTTCTTCCTAGCTAAGTCTAAGGAGAGGATGTGATTCCAAATATTGATCCATTTCCTGCACATTGACAAATTTCTGGGAATAAAGTTTCTGGTAGTATTTAGAGATGATCTCTTGTATCTCTGTTGCATCAGTTGTTATTTCTCCTTTATCATTTCTGAGTGAGGTTACTAGAGATTTTGCTTTTCTATTTCTAGTTAGTCTGGCCAAAGGTTCATCTATTTTATTTATTTTTTCAAAAACCAACTCCTTTTTTCATTAATTTTATGAATGATTCTTTTGTTTTCAATTTCATTGACTCTGATTTAATTTTGGACATTTCTTTTCTTCTTCTGGGTTTAGCCTTAGATTGTTCTTCTTTTTCCAATTCTGTAAGATGGCTTGTGAGTTTGTTGATGTGCTCTTTTTCTGTTTTTTGAATGTAGGCATCTAAAGCAATAAATTCTCCTCTCAGCAGTGCTTTTGCAGTATCCCACAGGTTTTGGGAGCTTGTGTCTTCATTGCTGTTATGCTCAAAGAAGTTAGTGATTTCCTGTTTTATTTCTTCCTGCAACAAATTGTCATTTAACAGAAGGTTGTTTAGTTTCCATGCCTTTGTGTGGGGTTGAACTTTTTTGTTGGAGTTGAGTTCCACCTTTCGTGCCTTGTGGTCTAAGAAGATCCAAGGTAAAATTTTAATTCTTTTGATTCTGTTGAGGTTTGTTTTCTGTCCTACGATGTGATCAATTTTGGAGAACATTACATGGGGGCAATAGGCATATATATTCTTTATCTTTGAGAAGGAGTGTTCTATATGCATCTATCAAGCACAGTTGTTCTAGGGTCTCACTTAAGTCCTTCATATTTTTGTTTAATTTCTGTTTAGAGGATCTGTCCAGTTCTGTAAGAAGAGTGTTAAAGTCCCCTCTTATTATAGTGTTATAGGATATCATATTGCTCAGACTGAGTAAGGTCTGTTTCAAGAATCTGGGAGCATTTAAGTTGGGTGCATAAATATTTAGAATTGACAGGTCTTCTTGTTGTATTTTTCCTTTGACCAATATAAAGTGACCATCTTTATCTTTTTTGACTTTAGTTACTTTAAATCCACATGTACGTGAAAGTAAGATTGCAACTCCTCCTATCTTCTGAATTCCATATGCCTGAAAAATTGTCTTTCAACCCTTAACTCTGAGTTTTAATTTGTATTTTGACATGAGGTGTGTTTCCTGCAGACAGTAAATAGATAGCTTGTGTTTATTAATCCAGTCAGCCAATCTATGCCTCTTCAGTGGGGAATTCATGCCATTAACAGTTATTGAGATAATTGATAAGTGTGGTAGTGTTCTATTCATCTTATTTTGTGAGAGTCCATTGCTTAGTTTTATCTTTTGCATCAGTGTGGAAGTTAGCATCTGTCCTTTAATTTCTGAGTTTTTACTTTGCTGTTGATCATTGTGATCATTAGTGTGTAGAACAGGTTAAAGTATTTTGTAGAGCTGGTCTTGTTGTGGAAAATCTCCTCAATGTTTGTATATTAGTAAAAGATTTGATTTCTCCATCAATTTTACAGTTTTTTTGTTTGTTTGTTTGTTTTGGTCAGGGCTGGGTTTGAACCTGCCACCTTTGGTATATGGTGCCAGTGCCCTACTCCTTACAGGCACTGCCCTCGCCATCAATTTTAAAGCTCAGCTTAGCAGGATATAGAATTCTGGGCTGTAGATTGTTCTGTGTAAGTAGATTAAAGTTAGATAATTATTGTGTTCTTGCTTGGAAAGTTTCATTAAAGAAGTCTGCAGTCATCCTGATGGATTTGCCCCTGTAGGTCAACTTGCACTTACTCCTGATAGCTTGAAGAATTTTTTCTTTTGTCTTTACTTTGGACAGGTTCATCACAATGTGTCTTGGAGAAGCTTGGTTAGGGTTGAGGCTTCCTAGGGTCCAGTATCCCTTTGAAAGGAGTGTGTCAGAATCTTTGGGGATATATGGAAAATTTTCATTTATAATATTCTCTAGTATTGCTTCCATTCCCCTGGGCATTCTTCTTCCCCTTCTGGGATAACTATAACTCACGTGTTTGGATGCTTCATAAAGTCCCACAACTCTGTCAGTGAATGTTCTGCTTTCTTGCTCTTCTTTTCTGCCTCTTTCACTATCTGAGGTATCTCAACAGCTTTGTCCTCTACCTCTGAGATTCTTTCTTCTGCATGGTATAATCTGTTGTTGATACTTTCTATTGCATCTTTAAGTTCCCTAATTGACTGCTTCAGTTCTTTCAGCTCTGCTATATCCTTTCTATATTCTTCATATCATTCATTATTCATTATTTGATTCTGTTTTGGGATTTCCTTTTGGTTATTTCCCACTTTATCAGCAGTTTCCTTCATTGTTTCCATCATCTGTATTCTAAATTCCCTTTGTGTCATTTTTAACATTTCTTTATAGGTGGAATCTTCTGCAGTAGCTACCTCACGGTCCCTTTGGGGTGTTGCTCTGGTCTGGTTTTTCATGTTGCCAGGATTTTTGTGCTAATTCTCCCTCAAGAGGGATTTCTTTTATCTGTTTCCTTGCCCTAATTTTCCTTTCAATTCCTCTTGCTCTTTAAGTTGTCATGCCTCTGGACTAGAGTTTCAAGGAGTTCTTTTGGTACAGGACCAGAAGGATGAGAAGATTGAAGAGCAAGAAGGGGGTAAAAAAAAGAAAGAAAAAAGGGGTGGTGCCTGTGGCTCAAAGGAGTAGGGCGCCAGCCCCATATGCCAGAGGTGGCAGGTTCAAGCCCAGCCCCAGCCCAAAACTAGAAAAAAGAAAAAAAAAAAAAAAAAAGGAAAAGAAAGAGAAAGGAGATGGGGTGAGTAAAAGAGAATATTGACAAAAAGAAGAGAGGCACAGAAAGAGGAAGACAGGAACAGGGGCAGTTCTACCACAATGGCTCTGCAAGGCCCACGGCCAAACACTATTAGCGCTATCTGGCTCAGCAACTTAGTCTGGGGCCCTAGACAATGCTTCAAGACCTCCGCACTCTTGCCCAAATTCTCCCAAAGTAGTTCAACTGAGTGCCAAGTCCCAAAAAAAACCCCAAACTGCTCACAGGTATGGCCTTTCCAGTTTACAATATCACTGTTGCTGTACTTACAGCTGCCGGCAGGAGTAGACCAAACAAACACTGTAAACACTTGCCTGTTCTCCACTGCTTTTGTCCTCCTTATGGGGCCCAGAAGTCTCTCACTGACTCCCTGTATCCCCAGTGGGATGTTTCTGGGCATATCCCACCAGCCAGATATGCCTAGAGTCTTCTCTCCCCAGTCTCACTGTGCCCAGTTGCAAGGAAGCTGTTACTCAGCCACCATCTTGCTCCTCTACCCACCCAAAATCTATTTTTATCCTTTAAGGTAACATGATTCTTGTATTCAGCAGATATCTGGTCTGATTTTCTGCATACAGTCAGCCAACCTGCACCTCTTTAGAGGACAATTTAAACCATTCACATTAATTGAGAGAATTGATAAGCCTGGTAATGTTTTAGCAGTCAATTTTTTTCAAAAGTCCAGTGGACGTTTTTAATCCCTTTGCCACTGTGGAAGATAGGTTTTGATCAAAAATTTCTCAGTGAGCTTACTTTGGTGGTAGAGCATTGTGCTGGTCATTTTGGAGGATGGGTCTGAGAATATCCTGGAGAAGGGTTTCATTATGGTGAATTTCTTTGACCTGTGTATGTCTTTAAAGTATTTGATTTCTCCATCCCAAATGAGGTTTAGCTGGACACAGGATCCTGGGTTGAAAGTTGTTTGTTTTTTTTTTAAGAGATTAAAAGTTGATGACCATCCTCTACTAGCTTGAAAATTCTTGAATATTAGAATGACTGCTTGAGATCTGCAGTCATTGTAATATTCTTCCCCATGTAGGTTATCATTTTCTTACATCTGGGTGCATGCAGAATTTTCTCCTTCATGTTAACTTTGGTATAGTTAATTACAATGTGTCTGGGAGATATTTTATTTGGATTGAATTGTGCTGGGGTTCTGAAACTGTCTGCCATCTGAATTTCTGTATCTTTTGCCATGCTTGGGAAGTTCTCCTCTATTATATCTTGGAGTAGAGCATCTGTGCCTTTAGGACCATCTTCTTCGTGAATTCCTATCAGGCAGTTGTTTTCCCTTTTGGAGTGGTCCCACAACTCTCTCAGGGAATGATCCATTTTTGCTCTCCACTTCTCTGCCTCTTTGAGTATTTGGGAGTATTCAAGAGCTTTGTCTTTGGTGTCAGAGATCCTTTCTTCTTCTTGCTCCTGTTACTGAGAGATTCTACTGTATTTCTCAGATCTTTGAGGGCTGCAATTTCTTGCCTCAATGTGTCAAAATATTTGGATATTTTGTGTTTGAATTCATTGAATTCTTGAGACAACTTTTGAATTACTCCTTGAATTTCTAATTCCAACTTTATTTCCATTCTATTAATCTTATTTGCCATGGGGGAGTTTATCTACACTGGTTATTCATGTTGCCAGAACTGATCCACTGATTCTGCCCCATAATTATTTTTCACTGTGTGGCTGTAGAAGCTGGTAAGGTGAAATTGGATTGAGGGCTCCAGGAGTTGTAATTAACCAAAGATTTGATTTTGGTTTACCAAAGAGCTGGGACTGGTGACTGTGGCTTTTCCCCTACAGCTTTACAAATGTCCTGTTCAGTACTTCAGCCCGGGATTCTGTGGACCTGCTTGGTGTAATGAGGTTAGGTGGTTCTGTCTTGCAATCAGCTAGTCTCTATCCTATCCTTCTTTTTTCTTTTTTTAATCATAAATAGGTAGATCATGTAGACATTAATGCATTTAGGGGGTACAATGTGCTGATTTCATATACAATTTGGAATCCTTACATTGTACTGGTTAATATATCCCTCACCTCATCTACTTAATTATTGTGTTAAGACATTCATACTCTATACTTAATGGATCTGCCATGTACCCTCTCTATCTTATCCTTATGAACCAGTGGCTTTGGGCTGAAATCTCAGCTGTGGAGAAATACAAGCAACTAAGACACCCTGCCCTGCTACGGGTCAACAACAGGAGCAGGAAAATCAGATCCTCTCACCATAACACAACTAGGGTGCAATGTTGGAGGGTACCCAGGTGATCAGCCCAGGTCAAGAGTCCAAACCAATTGTCCCAGTCAGCACAAATGTAGATCAAGTGGGAGAGATCAAAAGGTGTCCAGCAACTAGACAGCAGGGGTCCACTGGCATCACAAGTGTGACTCTCTCTGGTACTCCGTGGAGTCAGAAAGTCCCACCCAGCAAAAGGGTTAGTCCAGAGTGGCTGGTGCCTCCTTCCCCACCTTGCCTCCATCATGCCCAGTCACTGATAACCCAGGGGCTATGGCCCAGTTCCCACCAATGAGCAAATATGCCAGTGATTTTTGCTTGCCAGAGTCAAAGGGGAGTCAATGCCTCCTCTGCCAGGCCACTGCACTCTGCCACCAGCCGGCAGGGGGACCTGAAGCCTGACTACCTCCAGTGCTCAATGGAAACTGGGGAGTGTTCCACCTGTGTTTGTTCTGAGCTGGGGTTACCATGGCAGGGTGTGATTCTCTCCCTCAGAGACCATATGTCTGCCCTGGCCACACTCCTCTTTTGGAACACCTATGGGCAAGATCTGGCTCCTTCTGGTGGTCTACAGAATTGGGGAGGTATCTCACCCAAATTTTACCCCCAGCAGGAATGTGCTGCCCCCAAGAGTACGTGCTGCTGCCACCACAGTCAAGGGTGGCACTGCAGTGGGTCTCATGTGCAGCTGCCTCCCATGAGAGGTAAAGCCACTGCAGGAGGGAGGTACCCCCTCCATGTGTGGGAGGTGCAGCCTCAGAGGGTAGGAGGTGTCATTGCAGCAGTTGGGATGTTCAGCCAGGGTGGGTCACTGGTGCAGTTGTTCCCTGTCAGAGGTGGGGGCCACTGCCTGTTGGAGGTGCCACTGCTGGGGTCCCCCCTCTATGTACTTTCTTTCATGGCCAGGGGCAAGTCCCCCTCCTCTTGTGATTCCCTGCTTCTACTAGAGTTACACTGCAGTGCAGCTGCTCTGCAGCCCATAAGATGTCCAGCTCTAGCTAGAAACCACCAGATACTTCAGGTTCTGTAGGGGGTAGGCTTCCAGACTACCAGGAAAGGGGGGAAGGATGGACTGGGAGTTCAGGAAGGCAGGAAAAATATTTGTTCAACTTTTATTCCAGGCAAGAGACTGCCCCGACTTGCAGCGGATCTCTCTGGAGAAGGAGTCCTGGCCTTCAGCCACTTTCTCCCATGGGGTAAAACAAGAGATCTTCTGTTCACAGCTGGCTTGCAGAGAGCCCACAGTGAGCCACTTTCTTTGCTCGTGAGGAGATGGACTCTTCTCCTTGTTGGGATGGGTTTTGTACCTGAGATTTGCTTCCTTGGAGTTCCAGCTTACCTCAGCAGGAATGACGTGAACGTATCACTCTTCTCTCTCAGCTCAGCTCCCAACCTTCAGCTTTCTTGGTTGGTTCCGGCCATTATTTCTCCCTCTGGATGGGGTCTTCTGTTGAAAGCTGGCTCCAGTTGGTCATCTTGGCTCCTCCCCCCACACTACATTCTTGCCAGCAATTGATGTTGTATTTTAGATTTAGCCTAAATGTGGAATTTTCATTATTGTTTTACTCCAAATACATTTTAACTTTAATTACAATTTCTTTTTTAGTGTCATGAATCATGCAAAATTGTGTTATCAGTGACTTCTAAGTGTGTGTAATGTCCTAAGTTTTTATATTGCTTTTTACCTTAGTTATGTTATAGTTAGAGAATGTGTTCTTTGTGATGGTGAATTTTTGGTATATGTGGACACTTGCTTTCTGGTCTAGTAAACAGTCTCATTGTAAGTTTCCGTGTGTTTGGAAAGACTGCATATACTAATTAGGGCACCATGGCTCCTCCTATCTAGGAATGAATGAAGAGTCTTTACCTTTCCCCCTGCTGAAAGTACTGCTCTAGTACTGTTTCCAATTTCTTAGATTATTGAAGATCAAGGCACTATTTTCTTTAAGCAATTTCTTCAACATCTGGCCTTGTGATCAAAGTCCTGGCCTTGAACTCAAGATAAGGGTGGCATGATTTCCTCAAACTGTTCCAAGAAATGTTGGTCTCAGCTGCTGTTTGTCATGTCTTACAGAGTGACCCCAGTACATTGTGCTGTAGAAAGCTCTCTTTCAGGAACCAGATACTCACCCACCAGGCAGCTCTGCCTGCCAGACTGGGCCTTAAATATCCTGGCATCTGACAGTCTCATGCCACTCACCAGTGATATTCTTGCCAAAGGGCCAGGTCCCCTCCCAGTGTACCCTACCTTCTCCTACCTTCTTTCTATCTTTATTTCCCTGCTCTGCAATAGACATTTATGACCGGATAATTAATGCAGTAATTCAAAGTCCAAAGTCCATAGTTGTACAGCCATGTCAAGGGGAGGGAGACTAAAAGCAGCACAGTTCAGCAGAAGCTTATGCAGAGCCTGCCCATAGCTCTGCACCTGGACTGCTGGCCTGATCTCCTCTTCTCTCTGATCTGTTCATGCTTCCATGTTGTCTTATGTCTCCAGGACATGAGCTTGATCTGCAGGACAATCTATGGCCCTGGTACTCGCTTTGGTCCTCAGTCTCCTCCAGCTGGGGTCAGGTAAGCTGTGCAGGCTGGAACTGATCTCTGTTCCTTTCTCTTTGATTAACAGTTTGGATGCTTTAGTTACAATGACTGCAATGTGATGGGATGTGGATATCTTTTATGTATTTATTTATTTATTTAATTGAGATTAATACGAGGGTACAAACGATTAGGTTACAAATGGTTAGGTAAAGTTCAAGTTATAGTTGAGACCTGGGAATAACTTCATTTTTTGCATTCCCCTAGCTTCTCTTAGCTCTTCCCTGGCGGTAATGCAAAGGACTCAGGCATTGTTGAAACTATTGCAACAGTCCAGGAATAGTAGCGGGTGGCTGAAGAGAGGCCAAAGTAGCAGAGAGGGTATATACCAAGAACGTCAGGGTAAATAATTAAATGTTTGCTCCAGATAGGTTGTGAGGGTTTAGATGGAGGGTGTCTTTAGAGGGATTTCTGACTTGAGTGCCTGGCTGGAAGGAGACACCGTTCAGAACATTTGAGAAAAGAGATAATGTGTTCATCTGCGGAATGCTGCTTTGGAAACACTTGGGGCATGTGACCTGTGGGGAGGGGAAGGTGTATGCATCTTTAAGTGAGAAATACGTTGGAACATGGAACATTCTGGGCAGAAATCCACTTTTATTTCTCTGCCAGTTACCTTCAGCACAAATCCTGTTCAGGATATAGAGTAAGTGAATAAAATTTACAGAAACTGGAGGTGGGAGGAGAACTCTGGTCTCTGGGCAGTGAGTGTCTGGCTGGTAAAGGGTCAGTGTGCTGTGGTCACTGCCTGTGTGTGCAGGTTTCTTCCTTCCACCTTCTAACTGTGTCTGTTTTGCTAAATAGAGCTATAAAAGGAGAAGGAAGGCTTCAAAATGTGCTCCCTTTCCCCCTTCAGAGTCCCTGTGCATAACACATAAGACAGCCTCTTATGTAAAGTAATTCCCATCCATTTCCTGATCAACTTCTTTGTCTGCTTTCTGCCTGGGGAGAAGTAACAGACATTGCGGAAATGAAATCAGAAGAAAACATTTTTTTAAAAAAAGAAAATCTGGTTTTCTCTGCTTATGAGCTTTGTGCCCATAACTTTTCCCGGTGTCAGTTAGCTAGTCGTGACATGGGGATGGCATCATATTCCTGACAGGGCTGTAGTGACGACTGCGTGACCTTTATATAAAGCGTGTGGCACAGAGCTCCGTTGATGCATGGCAATCGCTCAACTATAGCTGGTTTTTTGCTTGCTGGTCCCCAGGGGAAGTTTCAAAGATTATCAGAGCTGGATATTACTATTGACATAGTCTAGCATGGGCTAAATCATACTTTGATTTGTGCTGAAGTTACTGAACTTTTTAACGGGAGAATAAAGGTGGGGTGATGGAGTAGGGGCTCAGTAAAGTCAGAAAAGTAGAAGGTAGCAAGGTTGTTTGATGTAAACGTACCTGGTACCGGCAGCCACTGAGGTCAGGATTCTGTCCTCCCCCAGAGAGGAGGCGGAGCCTGTCCCTCCTCATGCTTCCACTTCAAAGGAACGCCTTGCAGGTCCTTGAGAAAGTCACTCCTGAATTGTAGGAGACACTTGTGCCTTCCAAGTGACAGAAGGAGGATTCACAATGTAAGCCCTTCCTAGTAAATCTAGGAAAGGGAGGTCGGGGGCTAATGCCAGGCGTGTCAGGTGAGGGAGTGGAGAAAAGCGAAGCCAGGAGGAGGAAAGGAAAAAGAGGATCTAAAAAGCAGGTCAGTGCTGTGGGAAGCAGGACTCCCTCCCATGAGGGCCTTGTGAGGAACCACACAGAGGGGCTCAGAATCACCCCAACATCTACCACCTCCTATCCCCCCACTGGTTAAGATGTGCTCTCCTGGTTGTTGAAATCTCTGCATTTTATTCTGACTGCCCTGAAACCCACTGAACAGATCCCAAAATCAAAGAGGAAACACTCAGCAGAAAGACACTGGCCCAGCTAGTGGGGGGCGGGAGGGGAGAGGGGCCTCAGAGTCTTCATTGCCGGGTCAGTAGCTGGGCAGAGGTCATGCTGCAAAGTCACATTTCATGACGAATACTTACCTTATAGATGCATAAATAAATACACTTCAAAAAGATTTGTAAAACATATCAAGGAAGAAATGACTGGTGATAAAATTTTTAAATTCATTGGTTTGGGAATCCACAAGTGAGGGATCAACTTGGCGTCTGATCACATGCATCAGCCACACTCACACACGCACAGATAAGCCATAAATGAGCCCATGAGCATCAGACAAGACGTCCTCTCAAGGAAAACGCATACACAGAAGTTGAAGGGAGTAGAACTCCATGGAGTGTGGATTCCTGAAGGAAAAATAGGTAATTATCACACACTGTAAGTGTCTTTTGCTGAAATGATTATTCAGCAGATGACTAAGTAAGAAAGACATTCATGTTTAGCATTTTGTTTCTGGGGTCCATACTCTGTGCTGGCCAGAGGGAAAGCTGTGCTGGGCAAAACAAACAGGCCCTGTCTGCATGGGGCTGTTATGTAGGGAACTTGAAGAGTAAACAGTTATTGCACTTGAAACAAGATGATGAAGAAAGTTTCAAAATGAAAATTAGAACAAAGCCGTGCAAAGAAAAAAATGATGGTAAGACACAGGGTAATGGATTATTAAAATCAAGCACTAGTCAAGACCCAAATCATAAAATGGAAAGATATAAGATATCATAAAATGAAAAGGTTGTGCCACAGCAGGAATGCACTAAAGAACACATCTCTGAAATAAAAGCTGCAGAATCTCCTATCATAATGTCATGGCACATTCTCGGATGCTGGCAGAGTAAATAGACTATAAGAGCAGGGAGGCACAAATAAACCTTCAATCTGTATTTGGAAAGTATATCTTCCTTTACTGGATCCATGAAACATTTACAAAACATGGCCTTGTGTGTGGCATGTCACTTCTGACACCGCTTGTCAGGGCCCAGGACTGGCCAGGTCTTGGGCCCAGCTTGACTAGGTTCCGGATGCAGACTGCTAAGTTACCTTGCTCAGAAACAGTTTCTCTTTGGTGCCTGAGGGTTATCTACTTTAGCTAGAGAGAGAGAAAGAGAGGGTCTTAGAGAGAATAAAGCAGTCTTCTTAGAAAGATAGATCATAGTCTTTGGCAGAGCTTGGTAATCTTCAGCAGAGACGCCGTGCTGGCGTTCTGCAGGCCGGAGAGGAGACAGAGTCAGAGAAAGCGCGTCCGTGATAGAATGCACATGCTCCTTGACTGCCTTCTCCTCCAGCCTAATATAAGGCTAATCCCGTGCCTCTCAACACCACAGGTGTAGAGACTGCCAATTCACCACTGCTCTCATCTCGCGAGCTCTCATGCTTGTTAGCACTAATTCCCTCTCTGTGCCCTTCCCACCAAGGTGTTCCATTATTGAGCTATACAGGTATTTCTTGTAACTCTCAGTCCTCCTAGCCATGGGCTATGTGGACTGCAACACTTGACTCTTCTTCACTTCTACAAAGGCTGAGAGAAGGGAGGAAGCTGCAGAAGACGGGTCTGAAGCTAAGGAAGGAGGCCATCTTCCTAACATAAAAGTGCACGGTGAAGCACCAGCACTGGGGAAGAAGCAGCAGCAAGGCACCCAGAAGATCTAGCTAATATCACTGACGAAGGTGCCACACTAAACAGATTTTCATTGGCGACAGAATAGGTTTATATTCTAAGACAACATGTAGGACTTCCATAGCTGGAGAGAAGAGTCAATGCCTGGCTTCAAAGTTTCAAAAGACAGACTGACACTCTTGTCGGGGGCTAATACAGCTGGTGACTCTAAGCAGAAGCCAGTGTTCATTTACTATTCCAAAAAATCCTAAGACACTTAAGAATTATGCTAAATCTTCTCTGTCTGTGCTCTATAAAGAAAAAACAAAGCCTGAATGATAGCACATGTGTTCTTACAGCGTGGTTTGCTGAATATTTTAAGCCCAGTATTGAGATCTGCTCAGAAAAAAAGATTCCTCTCAAAATATTACTGCTGATTAACAACATAGCTGGCCGCCCAAGAGACCTGAGGGAGATTTACAAGGAGATTAATGTAGTTTTCATGTCTACGAATACAACATCCATTCTGCATCCTATAGATTAAGAATTAATTTCAACATTCAAGTCTTATTATTTAAGAAATACATTTCATAAGGCTATAGTTGCTGTAGTGATTCCTTATCTGGGCAAAATAAATTAAAAGTCTTCTGGAAAAGATTCACTATTCTAGATGCCATAAGGAGTATTCATGATTCATGGCAAAAGGTCAAACCATCAACATTAACAGTAATTCAGAAAAAGTTGGTTCTGGCTATCATGGATGATTTTGAGAGATTTAAGACTTCAGTGGGGGAGCCAAGTAAAGACGTGCTGGAAACTGCAAAAGAATTAGAAGTGGAGCCTAAAGAAGAGGAGATTGAACTGCTGAAATCATGATAAATTTTTTTTTAAATTTTTAATAGACAGAGTCTCACTTTGGCACCCTCAGTACAGTGCCATGGCGTTTCAGCTCACAGCAACCTCCAGTTCTTGGGCTCTGGTGATTCTCTTGCCTCAGCCTCCCAAGTAGCTGGGACTACAGGTGCCTGCCACAACATCCCGTTTTTGTTGTTGTTGTTGTTGTTGTTACAGTTTGGCCAGAGAGGGTTTGAACCCACCACCCTCAGTATATGGGGCCAGCGCCCTACTCACTGAGCCACAGGCACCACCGCAATCATGATAAAAATTTGAGCTGATGAGGAGTTGCTTCTTATAAATGAGCAAATCTACACCTAGTGAAGATGTTGTAAGCATTGTTGACATGACAACAAAAGATGTAGAGTATTTAATAAATTTAGTTAATAAACCATTGGCAACATTCGAGAGGATTAATTTCAATTTTTGAAGAAGTTCTATGGGAAAAATGCTATCAAACAGCCTTGCATATTACAGAAAACCTTTCATGAAAGGAAGAATCAATCAATGCGACAAACTTCATTGTCTGATTTTTAAAAATTGCTACAGAAACTTCAACCTTCAACAACCTCCACCCTGATGCACCAACAGCCATCAACATCAAGACAACATCATCAGCCTTCCACCAAGAGCAAGATTATGCCTTGCTAAAGGCTCAGATGATCATTAGCATTTTTTAGCAATAAAATATTTAACTAAGGCGTGTTACGTTGTTTTCTAAACATACTGCTATGGAAAACTTAACGGACAGCAGTATAATCCAAACATAACTTTTATATGCACTGTAAAACGAAAAATGTCATGTGTCTCACTTTATTGCAAAACAGAACCACAGTATCTCCAAGGCATGCCTCAATATGGTCAGTTCCTAATCAGCACTTCTCATCACATTAATTAAACTTTTAGTGCATCTCAACCCCACTCCTAATATGCACACAAACACACAAACTTTTACCTATCTCATCTCCTAGTTCTTTAAGTCCGTATTCACTACTAGATGATATTTGACTCATATATAGCCCAGGTGGATATAACAATGGGTAGTGACGCGCATAAAATCTTGATCTTCCCTACCAGAGGACTGTTTGATTCAACACACTGACTCAAAAAGGAACACAGAAGGAGGCAAAGCAGGCCTAGTTGCCAAATCACAGAAAATCCACAGTTCTTTACCAGGTCTGTGTGTGTATACACATTCACTTGTATAGGTGTGTGTCCTATAAGTTTAAATTACATGTTTGTGGGGGAAAAACTCATTTCAGATGAGAGTACACAGAGCATTTAATAAAACACACACACCATGCAAAATTCCCTACGTGTGGAATGTGTCCAGTAGCATTCACTCACAATGAATGACTTCTTGCTGGTAGTCCAGAACGCCAATGCCAGACTCTGGGCACTGTATGTGTCTCTGTCACGACCTCATGCCAGGCCATTTTCTCCCAATTCAGTTTTACCTTCATAACGACATCAATTTTTTTTTAAGAACCACAGTCATTCTTTCCGTTTTCTCCATCCTTAAGATGCCACCTCACTCTGAATCAATCAATGCAACAAACTTCATTGTCCGATTTAAAAAATTGCTACAGAAACCCTCAACCTTCAACAACCACCACCCTGACACACCAACAGCCATCAACATCAAGACAACATCATCAGCCTTCCACCAAGAGCAAGATTACGCCTTGCTAAAGGCTCAGATGATCATTAGCATTTTTTAGCAATAAAATATTTAACTAAGGTATGTTACATACTACTAAACATACTACTATGGAAAACTTAACAGACTACAGTATAATCCAGAATGTCATTCTGATTAGAAGATGTCATTCCTTACTTTGAAATCAGTATCTTCCAATAAGTGGTCGTAGATTAGGCCCTGGAGACTCTTTCTTTCTGGCTGGGCTTCTCCTCCCGCAGCCATCCCTCCTCCTTCATTAAAGTAAGCTCTCCTCCTGTGACCCGGATCCCATTTGTTCCTAACAGCCGAGAGACTCTGTACCCACAGTAGTCCTTCCTTCTCTGGTGTGCTCAAACCTTCCCTTTCTGGTGCTCGCATGTACTCAGCACTGGAAATTCTAAGGCGAATAAGCCAGGGATTCTTAGTCTGTTGGAAGAAGCACATGATTAAACCACTGGGCCAAGCAATGAACATTCAAGTGAAGAGAAGCACTGGCAGTACGAGAACTCAGGAAAGGCACTGATGTCCCTGGGAGTGGGCACGGTAAGCTTGCGGGATGCCTTGGTAAGTTTTTTTAAAGTTGGGCAGGGCTTCAGAGAACACCCCCTCCCCCATTCCCATCATAGACTTAGGCTGGGACAGAAAAATTCCTTGCCTTTCCTTTTGTTAGTGGTCGGTCATATTTTTCTATTATTAGTATTTGAATAGAGGCGTAGCCCTTTGGAGTACGGCCTCATTCAGGGACTTCACTTCTCACTCCCTACCACACATGGCTCAAGATGTCCACTCTTGCTCTCTGTGGCCATTAAACTCAATTTTCTGGGCTGCTGAGACCATCAAAACTCTCCAGGGCACAGGTGCTTTGTCTTCACTCTGCTTTTCAGTGAGTCTTTATTTTTTGACTTTTAGAGAGCTCCCTATTTTGTTGGGAGAGTTCAGCTGTGCCTTTAAGTATTAATAATTCTTAAACATTATCTAGCAATAGTGTCTCAGGATATCCAATCTGTCATTTGGACAGAAGGGAAGTCCACTTTAAAAAAACTTTTTTTTTTTTATAGTTTTTGACTAGGGCTGGGTTTGAACCCGCCACCTCCAGCATATGCGGCCATCACCCTACTCCTCTGAGCCACAGGCACTGCCCAATACTTGACAAAATTATTCATCAGTAATAACAGCAAAGTAAGACTGTTAAGGACTTTAAATAATAGACTAACCAAATATTTTATTAAAAGCTATGTTTAAATAAAGATGTAAAAAAAAACCTGAAAACACAAGGAACAGGATACTATCCAAAAAGACCAGGCCAACTTGACAAAGAACTTCTAAAAATAAGTCATAGTGTCTAAAATTTCACTGGGTAAGTTAAATAGTAAAGAAGAAAAGTGAAAAGATAATTAGTATACTGGAATTTGGATCTTGAAAAAATTACTCAGAATATATTACAGAGCTGGAGAAGGTCAAAAATATGAAAGAGATGTTAAGAAACAAGAAATATAAAAGTAAAGGTTCGATGTATTCTTATAGGAGCAGCCAGGAGGGCAGTGTGTCTGGAGCAGAATGAGTGAGGAGAATAATAAAAGATGAGGGTATAGGCTCGGTGCCTGTGGCTCAGCAGGCTAAGGCGCCAGCCATGTAAACCTGAGCTGGCGAGTTCAAATCCAGCCTGGACCCGCCAACCAACAATGACGGCTGCAACCCAAATAAAAATAGCCGGGTGTTGTAGTGGGCGCCTGTAGTCCCAGCTACTTGGGAGGCAGAGGCAGGAGACTCGCTTGAGCCCAGGAATTGGAGGTTGCTGTGAACTGTAATGCCACGACACCCTACCCAGGGTGACAGCTTGAGGCTCTGTCTCAAAAAAAAAAAGAAAGAAAGAAAAAAAAAAGATGAGGGCATAAAGAAAAACAAAGGACCTGATCCCCTAAGGCCCTATCGGTCATCACACACAGGACTTGGGTTTTTCTTCTGAGTCTGCAGACAATTGTCTGTGGGCTGTGAGCCAAGGAGTGGCATAATCTGTCACGTACACTATCAGGAACACTGGATTGCTGTGCTGCAGGCAGATGCAGGGGACTGGTCTGGATGCTACTGCACTAACCCAGGCAAGAGGTGACGGTGGCTGAGACCAGAGGATAGCAAAAGAGCTGGTGAGGAGTGGCTGGCTTCTGAATATATTCTAAAGAGAGAGTCAACAGCATTTCCTGACAAATGGGACACGTGAGAGACAGAGGAGCCCCAAGTTTGAAGTCTGAGAAAAGGGTGACATGATTACCATTAGCAGAGATGTGGTGAGGTGCTGCTTGTACAGATTTGGGAAAGGGAACAGGAATCCAGTTCTGGATATGGTAAGTTTGTCATGGCCACACGTGGTGAGCTGTCCCCTAGATACTGACATAGGCAAGTCTGGGCTTTACCTTGCCCACCGAAATGCTTTCAGGGATTCACTCTTTCATCAAAGCACCAGCGTGACAGTGGAAAGAGGTTAAAAGGAGGAATAGAGACTGTTCCTGCCCTCAAGGGTGTTGACACCTAATGGGAAAAGGAAGGCTTTTCCGTCACCTGCCGCAGAGCCTGGGCGGGGAGCAGCAGAGGCTGCCTTAATCTTCTAACACCTGGGAAGGTACCAACAGTGGAGTGAAAAGAAACATTCAAAAGGTGGATTTTAGAAACAAAACCATGCTGTCATGCTGGCTATCTGGCTTGTGGCTACAGCCTGCAAAATGCACAAGGACAACACAAGAAAACGAAACCACATCAACCATTTTATGAGGAAAAACACCTCCGAACTTTTCCCAAGTACAGTTAGTTCTCTGGGTAGAACTTGGCCTACAGAGCTATTTTCCTTGGAAATCATTATTTCTTTTTTCAACAAAAAGTGAGTTCAGGTTTTCTAATGATCAAGAAAGAAGACAAGACCAAGATCTGGGCGGTCCAAGTTGTCCTGGCTCCCCGTCCACCGGCCCGCCCTCCTCCCCTTGGTGACTTGGTTTCTCCATGTGTAAATAATGCAGAAGGAAAAAAATATTTTCCACTGCCTACGCACAGCACTTTTTTTGAGGATTAATGAATTAATGTGTATGAAACACTATGAACTACTCAAATGAAGGGACAATGAAACTCCTATTTGTAAGTTTTTGAGGTCAAGACAGAGCGGTTTGACTTTCTTCTTACAAACCCCACTGAAAACTAGACTAAGCTATCAGGAGTTACCTTATATAGGCCTATAGAAACAAAATGAGATGCTGTGATAAAGCTCTCCTTAGAGTATCATTCCAGCATAAGGTTTTCTAGAAATAATCTCTCAAGATAAAAATACAATATTAAATAGGTCCAAAATCATTACAAAACTAACAAAAAGCTGCTGCTCTAGTAAGGCGCGACACGGAGTTCAACATGTTGACCTGTGAACTACAGTTAGGCCAAGTTCCTCGTTGCCGTACAAGCGAAAAGCATGACAATCCCTGGGAGAAAATATGGACTTTTGTCCAAGAGCCATAGAATCGAGCACATTGTAAGAGCCATCCATGAAAAGAGCTTTGTTGAAACCATTACCCCTCGTTTTCTAAATGCTGTCCAGCTCCACTCAAACACTGACAATTAACATAGACGTGAATAGGCTACTGTACAGATTCTGTTCATAATCCAAATGGATGGGTTTCCTTGCTCAATCTGATTTTACATTACTATTCAAACAACCTTTCACTTTGTCTAATTCCTGGCCCAGAACATGCCACGGACCAGATGAACACAGCATCTGGAGGTGAAGTGTCTCCCTGACACAGCAAGGATGCGGTTGGATTACTGTGAACACAGTTTTTCATTCACACACCTCAAATTTTCATTTCAGAAAAAAAAAAAAAAAAAAGAGTGGTGGCTGGCTGGAAAATGATCAAACACATAAAGACCTGAAATAAGCAGCAAGCTAAAAATGACACCAGGACAAACCCGAATCTGAACCAAAGATTTGAATGAGTTAATACTTTCCAGCAGTATTCCCTAGGGTGGCCAGTGTAATTATCCCACCGTGGACACCGGCAAAAAAAGCCTAAAAACTTCCCCAAGGTCAGTGCATTCTAATCCTTTATCTATTAATGACTCATGGTAAATTCCAGATTTCCAGGTCTGTGTTTACTGCACATGGTTGCTAACCTTCCAATAGGTCCCTAATTTCTGCCCCGGCTCTTTCCAATGCATGCAGCTTATCACTAAAATCTCAACGTATAAAAATACTGCTCTGGGCAGCTCTCCACTTCCTCTCCTCTAGATGCCTCCCTGGTCCCCCGCTGCCTAGAGAGCAAAGGCCTGGCTCTGCACCTGCCTTGAGAAGCCTCTGAGTGACAGCCCTCTGCCTCCGAGAGCCTCAAGCCATGCTTCCTTCCTTTCTTCTCTAGGACAGACATTTGTGGGGTTCTGGTCATTTGGCATTTTTCCCTTTGTTCTGTTAACACGGGGGTCCTCAAACCTTTTAAACAGGGAGCCAGTTCAGTGTCCCTCAGACCATTGGAAGGCGGAACTATAGTTAAAAAAAAAAACTATGAACAAATTCCTATGCATGCTCCACATATCTTATTTTGAAGTAAAAAAACAAAACGAGAATAAATACAATATTTAAAATGAAGAAAAAAAAAGGTAAATCAACAAACTTACCAGTATTTCAATGGGAACTATGGGCCTGCTTTTGGCTAATGAGATGGCCAATGTCTGGTTCCATATTTATCACTGCTAGTCGTAACAAGTGATGCAAATGTGCATCAGCTAGTCTAGATCTGGTTGGAGATTTCAGATGTTTCATTCTGGAAAAAGTCTGTGCACAGACATAAGTGCTGCCAAAGATGGTTGCCATTTTGAGTGCATGGTTCCTGAGAGTAGGATATGTCTCAGAGGGGAGAGATGCATAGAAATTAGGAAGGCTGCTTGACTTGAATGCATCTTTTAGAGAGTCACAATTCTGCAGTTCAGCCAGTTCCATTTGGTAAATTGTATCCACATTTTCTTTCTTTCTTTTTTTATTTCAAGATACTTTATTCTTAAAACAGGTCACAACAGTAAGCTTTTGGCCCATTCTGCCACTGTACAAGCTACAAATGCTTGCTGAGCAGCAGAGGGGTGCTCTTTCATAGCATGTCTGAAAA
>CAUYON010069995.1:0-19422 GCA_963573935.1 Arctocebus calabarensis | reverse complement strand
TAAAATTCCTGCCACTCTGCCTCATTGGAAGCCCATCGCTGTTCTTCAAAATTTTTTTTTCATTATTACCAACATAATTACCTCCACCATCATTATCATCGCATACAGGTGAACTCCCTGTACTTTCCTCCTCCCTCAGGTGAAGGAACATGTTAAATTTAGAGATATAAGCACAGCTAAAATTTTTCCTCTTCAACTTTCACTAATAAGGTGGACTACATATTTCTTAATGAATCATATTTGTTAAAGCTTTTTAAAAAGAGGGTCATAACATGGTTATAAAACTTAGTACTTTGCGAGGCTTAGGGGTTTGGATCACTTGAGCTTGGGAGTTCGAGACCACCCTGAGCAAGAGCCAGACTTTAGATTTTTAGTCTCTACTAAAAATCGAAAAACTAGCTAGGTCGTTGTGGTGGGCACCTATAATACCAGCTACTTGGGAGGCTAAAGAAAGAGGATCACTTGAGCTCAGGAGTCTGAGCTATGAGGCCACAGTATTCTAGACAGGGCCACAGAGTGAGATTCTGTCTCAAAATAAATAAAGCCTATTTTCTTATAGTTATAAAAGTAATATGTGCAGGGAGTTAGGAAAACAGAGTGAAACAAAAACAAATAACAACCATAAAGTTAAAAAAATAACTTTGGAAGATTTCAATTTAACAGAGTTTAGTTGAGCAAGAACAATTAGTAAACCGGATAGCTCTCATTACCACAAATGGTGGTTCAGAGACAATGCGGGCAGGTAGCATTTATAGGCAGAAAATGCAACCGCAGTACTCCTCTCTTTTTTCTTCTTCTCTTTCTGTTTCTTTTCTTGTGGAGATATTTTTGGATTTGTATATGTCTTTGGAATTCTCAAGATGAGGAACTATGAGTCCTTGCCCCTCACTTTTTGGCCTTCCATTAGTGCTTTCATTTTGAAGCCTAATGAGTTGTATCTACTTCAGAAAAAATTTTCTTGTAGTTTCATTCTTTGTCTCTTCCCACCCACATTTATTATTATTATTACTATTATTATGTTGCATTTGGTTACCCAAAAGACAGATAAAAAAACTATACATCTGTCATTCTTGTCTATTAGCTTCCCTTTCATTTAGGTCTAGTCATTCTTTCATTTAATTCCTTCCTGGCAACGCCTCTGTTCATTTACAGGGGGAAGGGAGATAAGCTGATTTTGAATTTTAAAAATGCTTTCTTATAGCATAGTTATTCCTTTGGTATGGTGGCCTGTATTTTCTTTATGGATGTACTAATCTATTGAATTGCTCCTTAGTTTATTAACTAATTTAAAATCTATATTTATAAATATGTCTGTAGTTAGGCAGAAGTCAGATTGTAGTTGATATGTGAGTGAGCTGAATATTTAATTTGGACAGGTTTTCATTTAAAATTGATGATTACTATTTGTCTTTTAATGCCCTTCCATCACACACACACACAACCATACTCTCCACCACTGGCACTACTTAAAAAATAGCAACCTTTCTCTGTTCTTCCTTGATATATTCTTCCTTGAAACAACAGTCATCCTTTAAAATACATTATTTTGATTGCTTCTTTGGAAGGTAGAGCCAACTCCAAATTTACTCTGCTACTTTTTTATACACAGGCCTTACTAGAGTCTTTCTCAGGTTAGAGATTCCCAGTAAGTTTTTAATTTTGTTCTTGGTTTTAAAAGCCTTATCTCATTTATAAAAGGGATATGTACTTGCATTAAAATGAATTCATTATAATAATAAAAGAATGAATAAAAATTATTAATTGGAAATCAGCCTTTTTTTCTGCCTTTGGGGAGGGCTTGGCTGACTTATGCAAAGCCATTTGCAGGCTTTTTTGAGCAAAGCACTACTACAGGAAATTATGGGAGCTACACCTTTCCTTCACATCATTTACTTGTATCCTAATTTGCTTAGTTCATTAAAACCTTTCAAAGAACATTATTTACAAATGGCATATTTTTTCCCTAGAGTATAAATGTTATTTATTTTATCTACAACATATGCCCTTGAACAATCCTTCTACCTAATGAAAATATCTTTAGTGTGAATAAACAAGTAATCAAATACACATAAATATATGTGTATATGTATTTTTTTCTTCCATTAGGTATTCCCATTTTTATCCCATGAAGTAGAGATACAGGCATAGCCCCAATAGGGATCTTAGTCCCAGAAATGTATATAAGATAATGAGCAAATACATTTAATTGCTTAATTAATCAGAAACCTAAACTAAGTAATTTAATACTAAAAATAGACCTTAATAGGAGCACGAAAATATAATTGTTCTGGTCAGAGTTTCTTATTTAATTTGTTCTAGAGTTTAGTGCATGTGTCAGAATTGTAGAAAAATATGGCTTCAGATAAGATAAAAAATTGGCCAAAAGCCACAGGAAGTAAGAGAGAAACAGGTCTATTTGTGGCTACACCGTAGGAAAAGCTTTGGTGAAGGAAGGATGGCTTGAAGAGTAGCAGCAGAATGACTCTGATAAGAGGGAAAACAGAAGAAGAATATTCTTGGTCAAGTCCCGCAAACTATGGAAGGTCTTCTAGTGTAGGGATGGATGAGTAAGAAACAAGAATGTATGATGGCTTGAAGTAATCAAGTTCTTCTCTCCTCTTTCTATCATACTCTTTCTTTCACCTTCATGTCTTTGTTTTTCTTTTGTTATTCTTTCTCTCTATATATCATTCTCTTGGTCTAAGTATACACTGAACACTTACTCTAGTATAGGTGTTATTTGGTACTAGGGATGCCAAGATGAATAAAGTAGAATGTCATTGCACTTGAGTTGTAATTCTCTGGTACAGAAATGTACTGTTGCCCAGTTTCTACAACACCGCCTCACCTGTTTGTCCTGGGAGTTGCTTCTCTTAGCACATCATGGAGCATGTGACCCCAACATACTTCTTCCTTAAATACTAAAATCCAGTCACTCCATCACATTTTAGTTATAAAACTTGCTCACTCATCCCGGCCTTTACCTCCTCATGGACTACTGACTCTAAGACATCAATTTCCTAGGTGTTGCCATGGAGAATCTAGTCAGGTGCTTACATAACCGCTATATGGCTCCACCAAGACATTTTTTCAGAGTTTTAAGTCCACCACTCAAGTTATCCTCACTAATGGGAGAAGAGAGTCCAAACAATCTTTCGTTAGTGAAAAGAAAAAGATATTCCTGGAAATCCTGAGACTCAGAGCCAAAGAGGAAAAATAACACCTGTCAGATCACTAAACACAAACCACTTAAAGACTCAGGGACTAGAAATGAGAAAGGGCTCATGTTAGGAATACCATGATTGTAAGGCCAAGATATATACATAGGCATTCCAGCACTGATCCAATGCTATTTGACTTCACTGAAACAATCCGAGATAAAAAACCTATTTTGGAGCTTCAAGAAAATGTGAGGGGAGAGGGAGGAGAGATAATTCTCACCAGTTATGCATGTGTTAAATTTATGAATGATCTAGGACAGAACACAGCATTGACTTGAAGGAAGCATTTCCATCACCCTTAAATAATGTGCTTTGATTTTTTCCAAAATCACTGCAAAATTTTGACTATCTTAAAGGAAAATTGGGGTTATCCAGTGGGAGAAAAAGAAGTTGAACTATTTTTAATGCTTTTGTAATTTGGGTTTCTTAAGTCATCAAGAAGGTTAATCCTCATTAGTTCTATGTGTTTAGGTAATTTGGGAGAGTTCAACAGGTCTAGTTATCAACAATCAGGTTGTCCTATTTCTTTAGTTTAACAAAGTGACTCCCCTTGTAACTTGGGTGGCCAGAATAGTAGATATCTCTATGACTACCTGACTCAAACTTTTGAATCAAATGATAAATACAGTGATTCTAAGAATAAAGAAAGGGTTATATCACCCCCAATTGAGGGTTTTCTTTCTTATCTAAATATTTCAAAAACTATGGGTCCTTCCTTCCTTCCTTCCTTCCTTCCTTCCTTCCTTCTTTCCTTCTTTCTTTTCGTCTTCCTTTTATTGTCTGACATATCCACACAATTGCCTCAATTACTCACATTGTAAGTGTGAAATATTGCCTGTAATTCCTACATTAACTTGTCTTGCTGCTGAACTAACATTCAAATACTTCTTAAAGTGCAAGGTAGACAGTGTGGCATTAGGAAGTTAAATTAAAATTCAATTTATGAAGTAATAGTTCTCATTCTGACAGGAGCAGTGTAATAGAGATGGCACCATACGAGTGCATTAAATTTTTAAGGGAATTAAAGAGAAAAAAGAAAGAAAGAAAGAAAAGACTCCTAGTTTTCTAGCAATCTTACTGCATAAGTCTTTACCACATTGCTAAACATTGCTTTAGGTTTCCACTTTAATAGTAGCAAACTCTGAGGTCTGACATGAAATAGGCTATTTCATCTGAGATGGTTTAAGCTGGCCTAAGGAGTGACAGGAGAATACAGCAGGCAGTCAGGGCTAATGACAGCATACCATTTTTATAGACTTAAGGTCAAGCAATGAATTTCAATTATAGAGTGTCAAGATGCCCAAATGCAGGTACCTGATAACAAGTCAGAAGCTCCTAGTCTCTGCAAGCCTTCTGTAGAATTTCAATAAAGCTCTTAGCCCTCAGCACAGCCTTTTCTAATGCTTTTCTTTTCCTTTGCCATAAACCAAGAGATGTAATCTTTTCTGAGCGACTCCATCTATTGCAGCGTGTTGCAATAGCTAAGTGAAGCGTGCCTTTCTAACATACGGGCTTCCCCTGTGGCTCATCTCCCAATGTGTTTGGGAGTGACACACAGAATAGGCAGAGATTTTCATCTGCACTATTTAAATGAAGTTCTCCGACAATGTATTATTGGCTCAGCGATAGCAAGAGCTCCACGATGACCCGATGAGGTCGGTTTCCTGCCAAATATTTGAACTGGATGAAGGGGAAAAAAGAATAATTGGAAGGGACCACACTCCTCACTTCGCGTAGAACATGTGAAGATTTATACTAACAAAGTAGTAAATATCACTGATTCTATTAAGTTCGCTTTCTGCATTGCTTGGGGGAATGGTTAGGAAAGGCAAAATGAGAGCAATCAATATTTCCCGACTTTTTATGTGGAAATAAATGATAAATAGGTTGAATTTTCCATCCATTTCATTTAGCATTTTTTTTTTTCATTTACTATGCCCCAAAGACAACTTTTGATTTTCCTTTCCAAACTTGCTTTACCTGCAGCTTGTGTCAACTCAGTTGTTGGCAGTTCCTTGATGCTAGGACCAAAAGAATAGGATTTCTTCTTGTTTTAATCTTTTTTCTTTCACATCTCACAGGCTACTCAGCCAGGAATCCTGTTGATTCTGGTTTCAAAAAGGAAACTGAACCAAACAATTTACTCCACTTTCACCATAATGAAGATGTCAACACAATTATATATTCTTGCAGTCTTTATGTGGAAGAATAGTACTAATCTGGACAAAAGATCTGAACTTGACCTGGCAGCAGTCACATGGCCAACCCTATCCCTGGTTGGATCCTGCTTCCCAGAGCAGGTAACTGAACTATGTACTCTCTGTTCTCTAATTGAAATAAATATGCATTAAAAATGGGATTTCTCTTTTAATTCCCTAGCAACCCTTCAGGAAAGACAAGTAGGAATTGTAATGCTCTTTTCATTTAATTTAATTTTTAAATTTTTAATATTTTTCACTTTTGAGACAGAGTCTTCCTGGGTTGCCTGGACTAGAATTGACAGGGGCATCATTGTAGCTGACTAAAACTTCAAACTCCTGGTCTCCAGAGATCCTCCTGCCCCAGCTTCCTGAGGAGATGAAACTATAGACATGCTCACTGCACTCGGGTCATTTTTCTACTCTTTTTTTTTTTTTTTTTTGGTAGAGATAGAGTCTCGCTCTTGCTCAGGCTGGTCTTCAACTCCTGGTCTCAAGGGATCCTCTTATCTCAGCCTCCCAACTGCTAAGATCACCAGCATGAGCCACAGCACCAAGCCTCATTTTTAAGATGATTTGCAATTTTTATTTTATTTTTTTAGAAACAGAGTCTCACTTTGTTGCCCTCGGTAGAGTGCTGTGGCATCACAGCTCACAGCAACCTCCAGCTCTTGGGCTTAGGCGATTCTCCTGCCTCAGCCTCCGGAGCAGGTGAGAGCACAGGTGCCCGCCACAATACCCAGCTATTTTTTTGTTGCAGTTTGGCCAGGGCCGGGTTCGAAAATGCCACCCTTGGCACTCACTGAGCCATAGGCGCCGCCCACAATTTGCAATTTTTAAAAAAGTGTTGCAATTTGCTCTAGGTCCCCCAAATGCATAGTGCCTCTCATTGCAGAATTTGGACCCTCTCAGGTATAATGCAGTGATACTGTTTTATCTAACAATCATGTGTTCAACAGTTAATGTCCTCATTATATTCTGATAATTTTATGTCCATAGTTTTTTTTTTTTTTTTTTTTTTTGTGGGATGTTAGATATTTTGGTTAAAAACTGTACTCACTATGGATGACATTATCTAATCCAAAGAAGATGAAATTGTTTTTCTTGGATGGCAGATAAAATACTCACTAATTACCAGTATGTCACCATAGGTTAGTTTTGGCTTTATTGAAGCTGGTCTATTCCTTTTCTTCTGTACTTTTAGAGTAGATTTTATTTCTCGTGTCCATTTTACACTATATTTGCAGGGCCTGAAATTCAACCTTCTTCTCTCGTCAACATATAAATGCCTACAATTTCTATTTAGTTTTCTAGTCTTTCAGAGGCTGGTTTATTCTGGGTTTCTTGGTCTCGCCTGGTGCAGCTTGGGGATTGGCCAATTCCTTTAGGAAATAATGTTATACACAGAATTTTTGGCTCACTTTGTTCCAGTTCTCTCCTATAAAAGATTTTGTAAAGTATAATCTCAATTCCTTTGGCATTTTAGGACTCTGTTCTCTGTTCCCTCAGTAAACCAGAGGGAGATTTTTCCTTGGGTTTTATTTCACTTTGTCTAAACTAGCATAAAACCTCAAGGGAAAGATGGGGTGAATACACAGCTCCAGTCAACATATGTATCTTTTCTCATGATTTCAGTCCCCCAAGTCCTATCTGCTGTGGCTGTTCTACAATGTGGGAGGTAGATCAATTTCAATTCAAATTACTTCTTCACAGCCAGCCCTGGTCATCTAGCTGTTCCTAATTTTAATCTCCTACCTATCACTGATTTTTACCTGTCTCTTTTAATGTCTTTTGCTATTTGTGACCCTGTTCTTTCCCCAGTTTAGAAACTGCTTATCCAAGAACTTAGAGATCACATCTGTTTCATAGACCCTCCAGACTAACTCTGTTACCCTGTGCTCCCTGTTCAACCTGCTCCCATGTTAGTTTATTTTCAGATAAGCAAGTTATGAAACACAGCAACACAAAATAAACCAGAAAACCAGCCCTTTCATCTCCTTTTTGTTAAATAATGTCTTCTTGTAGAATATTGCTTGCTGCCTCATATTTTCAATATTATCACTGAGATTTTGACATCTAATCCCTTGTGGAAATGTTTAACAAAGTTTATCAATGAGTCTGGCATTGTGTAATCAATTTGCATGTATTTGCAATCTTATCTGAATATCAATGTCAGGTTTTCAATGCTCCAGGTTCCAAAAAATTAAATTGTTATTATAACTATTAAGGTCTAGCATGTTTCCTATATAACCTTGACATTTGAAAGCTCAAAGCTCTATTCTGTGTTCAATTAAAACCTATATTCTCAGTATAAATCTGTATATAAATATTTTATTTTTTCTTCTCAAGTTGTTACATAATTCTTGTTTTTTACACTCATCTAGTATTTTCATTGATGATGAGTTTTAATGAGAACTCAATTTATGTTTTTTGGGGGAAACCAAACTATGTGTAACAGTAAATAAGTACCAAGATGTATAACTTAAAGCCGGAAATTCCACAGCACTTGAAAATGTTGCTATAGAGCATTTTTCTTAATTTGAGGACTGGCCATTATATTCATCTCAGATGCTGTGTGGAAATAAAATGATCATCCGGGACTATTGTACCCAAAGTGATTATTAACTAGTAGCTCTTGCTTTCCCCCCAGTTTCTGCATGACTTTGTTATTCATATTTTTCTTTGCAATTTGTCTTGCTTTATGTCCTCTGGAATCTAGTATTTTGTTCTTTCATTTCCATAATTTCAACCTAGCTTGCACATTCTCCAAAATGCGTTCTTGTAAATTGTGTGAGCATAACTTTTGTGAACCTTTCAGTGTGTTTACTATTAAATTATTTCAAAGGGACTGTAGGTAACTCTTTTTTTTTCTCCTCTACTTTGTTTATTTTAAATGTTCTCAGGTAAAGTGGTCCTTAGGCTTAAACATTTTTAATACATAATATTGGGGACATAAATGTGAATATTTGTTTTTAATGTCAAATAATTTGTGGGTTTTTATATTTTATTTTATTTTTTAGTGTAGGTGACTATCTATCCTTTTAAAGAATAATTGTAAGCTTGGATAAAAGTTATGCTATAAAAGACTTGGAAAATCTCTCAGAATTTTGACAAATAACCTGATAAATACAACTAGCTACTACCTATATCTTGGCATTGGGCATTTAATTTTTTCCTTTGGTCCAAGACTTAGCAAAATATATAAGAATAAAAGTAATCCCTTATATATTCTGAATATATTTCTATATTATAAGAATGATTATCTTTTCATTAATGGAGAATTTGTATGAACTTGATTTGCTGAGAAAAACTAGGGCTGAAATTAGAAGTACCTCTTTTACCTGCTACAGAGGAAAAATTGGAAGATTTGCTAGGATTTTAATATTTCATTCAACTGAATATTTCCTGGTCTGTAATGATTGACTGAAAACTGCAATGTTTTAGCTACCATAGCCTAAAACAATGCAATTAAAATTAAGAAAATTAGCCCGTCTTGTTCTAGTCAGCATACACTATTTATGATCATATAAAAGGTAATTTCTTCCTTCATTTGTTTCCCATCATACTTGGACTTGGAACTAGGCAGTGTGGTTTCAAATCTCAAATCCCCACAACATGCACACACATATACACATATGTGCACAAACAAGTACACACACAAGTTACAGCTACTGGCATAGATATGTTCGTTATAACATTATTTTAAACATAAAGTTTAAAAGTTGAATTTAACTAACCTCCAATGGTAGGTACATGGATGAATAAATCATGTTTCTTCAGCATGGTGGGACAGTTTTAAGTGATAAATAATATCTAAATAAGTGATCAATAAAATTACAAAGCATAAAGTCTGTGATAACTTGGCAAACATGAAACAGCAGAATTAAAATAAATCCATTTGATTGTAACTATGGACACATTTGTATGTGTATATATAAGGTTGATTTTCACGAATGAAAAAATCACTTGGCTGGGCATGTTGGCTCAACCCCTGTAACCCTAGTACTCGGGGAGACCGAGGTGGGTGGATCTCCTGAGCTCACAGCTTTGAGACCAAGCTGAGCAAGAGCAAGACCCCATCTCTAAAAATAGCCAAGCATTGTTGTGGGCACCTGTAGTCTGAGCTACTTGGGAGCCTGAGGCAAGAGAATCGCTTGAGTCCAAGAGTTTGAGGTTGCTGTGAGCTATGATGCTGCAACGCTCTACTGAGGGTGACAAAGTGAGACACTGTCTCAAAAAAAAAAGAAAAAATCTGTGGATTCAGAAAGAAACTTAGGATCAGGTCTGATAATCTGTATTTCTGAGAAGTTCCCTAAGTAATTCTTAGAAGTATTTTCCTTTGAGAATTGATGTAAAATTCAATACGCCAAGGTGCTGAGATGCAAAGTCAAAACACGTAAAGTTTCTGTTGTCAGTGGTTTCACAATGCAAGAAGAATGACAGTGATTATAATTAATTATAAAAATCTAACTACTATATACTTAATTTAAAACATGAAAATTATTTCTTAATTTTAAAGTTAACTAACCTTTTTAAATATTTAATTAATTAATTAATTAATTAATTTTTTTTTGAAAAAGAGATGAGTCTCACTCAGAGTCTCACTCTTTTACTCCAGGCTAGAGTACCATGGTGTTAGCCTACCTCACAGCAACTTTAGACTCTTGGGTTCAAAGGATCCTCCTGCCTCAGCAGGAGGGAGTAGCTGGGACTACAGGTGCCTACCCCAACACCCAGGTACATTTTTTTATTTTTGATAGAGACAGTCTCCCTCTTACGCAGGCTGACTCTGCTGAGCTCAAGCAATCCTTTTGCCTGGGCCTCCCAGAGTGCCAGCACAGGCCCTGCTCAGGGCCTAAAGTTAACTAACATTTTAATGATTTTGTTGTGTTCGCTTTTGTTGGGAAGCATTTAAATGTTTGGTTGCACGATGGAGGTCTGCATTTTCAGCTGATTCCCCTAGACGCGTATTAGTCATTTCCGACCTTAAGAACATCTTGGCCAGTCTGGGAGGATCATATCACTGAAACTAATTTTCTTCTTTGATACTTTAGACACATTCAATTTAAAAACAAAATAAAACATAAAAAAGAAGAACACAAAGGTATTAATAAAAATAAAAGGATTTGTTCCCTAAAATTTGGGTTCGGTCAAAAGGCTGCACCTAAGAACTTCAATGCCCCAGGTCCCCTCAAGGCCCTGGCTCTAGCCATTCTCGAAGGTACATCTGCTAGTAACACATTTTCCTTCATCCGGGAATGTCTTGAATTGCCTTTCAATCCTGAAGCGTGTTGTTGCTGGATGTAGGGTTATGAACTGACCTTTCAGTTTTTCTCCTTTTATCACTTGAACTTTGTTGCTGTACTGCTTTCTCTTGGCCTCTGTAAGTTCTGGTGAGAAATCTATCATCATTTGAATTTTCCTCCTATGTGCAAATTGTCACATCCTTCCTGCTGCTTTCATGATTTTCAGTTTGCTCTTAGTTGTCATAAGGGGGACTGTGATGCATCTTGGTGTGGATTGGGTATGGGGGGGGGGGATTTTTCCTGCCTCGGGTTCATTCAGCTTCCTGAATCTATAGGTTTATGTCATTTGCCAAAGTTGAGAAATTGGAGTTGTCAATTGGGAAAGTTGAGGAATTTGGTTTTGGTTTGTTTGTTTGTTTTGGTACCTTCCTAGTACTTCCCTCTTTCTCTTCTTCTTCCTGGGCTCAGCATACCTGGAGCAGGGAGGGAGGTGGTCTGGTTGTCAATGGACAGTGGCAAATCTCTTCTCTCTCTACTTGATCTTCTCTGATGCCTCATTGTTTTCAGGAGCGGAAGTCTAGGCTAATCCTGCCGGGCATTGATGAACACTCCTGAGATGTTCTCAACTTTCTCTGCCACTGGCTAGCAGAAGAGTTGGGCAAATTCTTTAAACCCAGTAAGGATTTAATCAAGCCTCTTCTCTCTACCTTTGCTGGTAGAGTTAGGGGTAGAGAGAGAGAGTAAGAGAGAGATATAACACAAGCACCTGCATGTGTTACCGGGCCATTTGGCTTGTAGTGCTATAAAACTTTCTGTCTTTCTAGGCTGCCCCTTTCCTGGTACTTTTGCTAGAAAGGGCCAGCTTTGATGGAACATTTTTGTCCTTGTATTGCCATTTTTCAGCATAGTAGCATCTTCAGCTCTATGTCTGGAATATTCAAGGCAAAAATAAAACTTACCGCCATCTCCTTCCTAAAGTCTTCATATCCCTAGCCTGTTGGCTTTCTTCTTTTTAACCATTCAGAAACTTTTAATATTTGTTTTAAATATAATTTCCAGGTTTTATTTTATCCTTAGTGGGTGAAATAGGGAAAAAGTACATATCCTTTCTCATCTCAGAATTAGAAGGCCAATCATTTTGCTCTTATATTTGGATTCCAGAGATACCAAGTTCTCCCACCAGCCCACACAGTTTGCTAACACTTGTCAGATTACTCTTGTCCTGGCAGAGTCTTTCTGTCTATGGCAGGGTCCCCTTCTGCTGGTTCCTTCTGCTCATTGCTAGGTGCACAGAATGGCTTAGCTCTCTTTTTATCTCTGAAGGGTTCAGTCTCTGGAATTTATTCCCTCAATGTTTCATTTTCTCTGCCACATTTTCATGGTCCCATGGAAGAGAAGAGCTTTTATTTTGTCCTGGTTTTGACACTCTTTTTAACCACAAGAAGGAGGATCTTCCATATCTTCCTTCATCTTAACTGGAAGGGAAGTATTTTTAGCATAATTTTAAAAATAGAAGTATTTAACAATATTGTGTAGAAATAAGTGGTGGCAGCCTATCTGTTTGTCTGTTTTTTGGTGTGTCGGTCTGTTTTTGAAGAAAAGTATACCACACTTATTTTCTCACACTTGGCTTTCAGAATGGAAAGTCTGAGTCAATTCATAACTTTCTAAATTATAAAAGTTTGACATTTTCTGAAACATTTTTTGTAAAGCCAAGTGCTAATAGAGTTTGTTACGTTTTTATAACTTACAGAGACATACTTTATGGCTAGATTTAAAGATCTGATTTAATAAAATTGCTTTACTGATTTCCAAAATCAGTCAGCTAAAGCATTTAAATGGGAGATATCAATGATTAGATAGATAAAAGCCTTGACAGTTGAACCAACACAATTCAATAACTTTGCAATTTCTTTTTTATCATCAGTTATGACTTAATTTCTGGATAAGGTTATATAGCATGGAATGTTGGTTAGAAGAAAGATAATCATGGCAACTGAGATATCAAAATAGTCTTCGGAATTACATTATTAAAATATTAGGGAGTTCCAAACATTTTAGAGCATATTTTTTCTATTAGGCAACAGGGTATTTTATAGACTTAACGCTGTTTCTGAGGACTATCAGTTTAAAGTTGAATCTTGCTAGAAAATTTTGAAACTCTTTTAAATGTTCTCAAAATAATACTTGGGGAAATTCTACAGAGAACTCAAACAAATGAGACCATAATATTATAGACTAACATTGGGAGCTATTCATTCCTAAGCTTTTCTACTCACCGTAAGAACAAGACAGGTGAAATAAAAAGAAAATTATCAACATCAAAGACCTTCTCTCTACATTATTTCATGTAATTCAGTATTCCCCCCAAATTAGGAGAGAAATGAAGGGATTATGGTGAGAATAATGGTGTCTTACTACCTGATGACTATTAATTCACATGAGCAAGATAGTATAGGATAAGAAAAATATGGGTAGGAAGAATACTTTAAATCTTCATCTTTTCTGTTCTCTATTCATTTGTACTCTACAAATTCCCAGTATCAGTGAGAGAGTGAGGCAGATTTCTCTCCCCTCCCCAAAAGGCAGCAGAGAAAAAGGAATCTACATCTTGTGTCTACTGGTAAAAAATTCTGACCCTAGATACATCTCTTCTTATTCAACAGGAGTAAACAAAAAGACAAAATCCAACAAACAAAACTGGAAAGAAAAAAGGGGGGCAGGATATTGATGCTCAGAAGATGAACAAACTTTTGTAGTGGATATACCGGGAACTGCAGAATATTATAGAATTGTGTTTGTCACTGTTAAGAGACTACAAGAAGAAATTTTTGTGAAATGGTCATACCACATCACAAAAAAAATGATGACCCAGAAGAAAAGCTGACACGATAATGCATATTAGGACCAAAGAGAATTAATGATGCCTGAGCCATTTTCCTCACCTTCCACTAAAATATTCATGTCATGCAGAGGAACAAAGGCCCGGCTGCACTAGCTTGGGAAGTTAGAATGTCACCAGTCACTAGAATGATTTTCTAGTAACCACATTGTTAAGACATAGTAGGGGGCCCATCTTCACTATGTGCTTGGACCTGGACACTTAATTAAAGTTCTGATTTGAAAAAGGGAAAACACAGCCTAATTTCTAGAATTTGCTTTGTGGGTCAAACAAGTCCATTTTATAAATGTATCCCTCTTACTATGCATGAACGTAAGGACAGGATAAGTCTGAGACAAAAATTACCTAAGATTGGTGCCCTTTGGCGGATGTAGATTCTAGAAAAGCTACTTATTTATTTATTTATATTAAATCATAGTTGAGTACATTTTTAAACATAACAACTAGATACCCAGAAAATGGACTGGGTTTTGAACACCTGGAGCCATCCCTGGAGCCACCAGAAAAAAACAGGGCTCTCCTCGCCTTCTACTTACAGACCTCAGTAAAATAGGTAACGACTTCATTAAGAAGAGTGAGCTGGGGGATGAGCATAGCACCGGACCTGTGAGAAGCCTCAACAATCAAAATGAAAAAAAAGAAAATTGCAAATAGGAATAAGTTGTGGAGAGAAAATTATCACCATAAAGCATAAAAATAATATTTTAGTCCTGAAATATTAGTCTTGTACTGGAGACCACTGAAGCATAAATGTTTTCACTTTATCTATTAAAAAAGCACTGAAACCAATTAAGTATAAGTTACCTCTAACTCATATACATTCGGGGGAAGCCCATATTAAGCCAATTCACAGGCAAACCATCTTATTAATATTCTGCCACAGGAAACTGGAGCTATGGAATGTTAAAATTAATATAATGACATTCATTCAACACATTTTCATTGATTATTTTCCTCTAGGTCAGGCAGTGGCAGACACTGATGAATCAACTATAAATAGGAGACAGCATCTGTGCAAGCCAGAGTAACATTTTACAAAACCGAGGAGGGAGAACTCGGCCTTTATCTGCTGGTTCTACCATTGTAACTGTGGACAAATGATTTAAATTCTTTGTGCCTTAGTTCCTTATTTATAAAATAGGGACTATGTTATTTATATTTATATTATTTATACTTATTTGTACTTATTCATTTATATTCATTTATCTGTATTAGCATGTATTTACATATTTATATATGGTAATTCATATATTTAATTTTACATAATTACACTTATCTATAAGATTATACTCTCTCCTGTAAAATAGGGGAAATCATATATATGTATAGCATATAGCCATCTATAAGTATATTATATATGTGTGTATTTCTGTGTATATACATGTACACAAAAATGTGTATATACCTAGAACACAGATATTTATGCATATGTGTAGATATGTGTGCATATATGTACATTAATATGCATATATGTGCATATATATGAGAGACAGCTTAGAATTGTACTTAGCATTTTCGTAAGTGCCTTGGATGTGATGAACCATCATAAAAATATTACTAATTTATAGAATGAATGGGATGTTTATATATGTTTACTATAAGCATTGAGAATTTTAATGGGTATCAATTCTTGTGGACTATAAAAGGTTTATCATTTTTGGAGGGAAATATTACATGATTTAATAGAAATGAAATGTTGGATTTGATGATTCTTAGATTTTTCTAAATGAGAAAGAGGAATAAGAACCTTGTTAAGTAATGAATGGGTTGTGGAATATTCAGGAAATGGTTATAAGCTTACTAAGTCACATAGTAAGACATTCAGGAGAAATGACTCTATGGTGGGAAATTAATGACGGAGTATAAATGGTATTATGCTTTGAAATAGTTTAAAGTTTCTTACTCTATTCTGCAGTGATCAGAGCAGCAGTTCTCAACCTGTGGGTAGCGACCCTTAAGACATATCCTGCATATCAGATATTTACATTATGATCCATAACACTAGCAAAATTACAGTTATGAAGTAGCCACAAAAATAATTTTATGGTTGGGGGTCATCACAACATGAGGAACTTTATTAAAGGGTCGTGGCATTAGGAAGGTTGAGAACCACTGGATTAGAGAATGTAATCAGTCAAGTATCAATTCACAGAGGCTGTTGAATTGATATGACATAAAGTTCTCACCTGGGAATAATTCCATGTCAAGGTTTCAAAGATGGGCTTAACATTTCTCCTTATTCTTAAAACTGATACTTTAAAAGTTTGCTGAGTTCTCCCACTTGCTAAATCAAATCAGTCTTATGATTTACTGAAATGATCTATGTAAAATATCATTAGACCAAAGCTTCTAAACACCAAGTACTTAATACCTTTAATTCATTCAACATATGCTCAATAAGTGAATATTACATGGTTTGGATGCTGAGAATAAAAATACAACTAAAATCTATTTCCTAGCATCAAGGAGAGTATTGTTTAAGAGATTATGGTTGGAGTTGATAGTGCAAGTTCTTTCTATATACAAATTTTTATGATTCTATGTAGTTTTAAAAATGATTAAAGGATTTAATCAAATACCAGTTTCCAGGCTTGGTGCCTGTAGCTCCGCTGAGGGCACCAGCCACATACACTGGGGCTGGCAGATTCGAACCCGGCCTGGGCCTGCCAAACAACCAGGACAACTGCAACAACAACAACAAAAAAATAGCTGGGCGTTGTGGCAGGTGCCTGTAGTCCCAGCTACTTGGGAGGATGAGGCAAGAGAATTTGCTAAGCACAAGAGTTTGAGGTTGCTGTGAGCTGCGATGCCACAGCACTCTACTGAGGGTGATATAGTGAGACTCTGTCTCAAAAAAAACAGTTTCCAATGCTGTATCACATTGTCAAATTGATTTGATACCAGTTTTCTCACTTGGAAACAAATCCATGGCCAAGCTTTAAAAGATAATGTGTAATACTTCCTCTTATCCCTAAAACATTTTAGTTTAGCAAACTTTTGAGCTTGACTCAAACTATCAATTTAGCAGTCTTCTTCCTAAAGCTTATGCTTTATACAAGCATGAATGAATATACACTCATGAATAAATGATAAATGGGAAATTTAGAACTCAAGGAATAAGTAGCTCAATGAAAAATATCTGGAGTGAAATGAACTGGAATGGGACAAATTATAAATTTCTTATTTTCAAATAGAAGATCCTTTGCCATCTTCTCCGCTACCAATCGTGGTCATGGACTTCGACAACTATTTTCTGTATTAAAACATATTTTAATCCGATGTTAGACTTTCAAATTCAATAAAGCAATTTATTTTTCTTCCTTATCACTTTTTGTTCTAGCAGCCAAGTATCCATAGTGGATTATCCACTTGTCTCATTGTTTAAAGTTAGTGCCGGATCTTCCAGACTCAGAGCCACTTTAAAGGTTCCTGCAGCTGTTTCTTTCAGGAAATCACTGGGCAGTGAGAAATGCCCATTTCAGTTGCCCCTATGACAGGGGCAGACACTGTGATGAATGTGAGGTGCTGAGGAGCTCAGGCCCCAAAGAGAAAGGAACTGGAGGCTACTTTAGGATTTATTAGTTTCCATTCATTTCCAAAGCTGACAAAATGCTGTTTTAATCCATCATTTTTCTTTTCTCCAGCCGTTTTTCTTCCCTTGCCCTTATTTTTGCTTGAATTCATTCAGCCATTTGTACATTCCTGCCCAATAGCAGAACTGTATCACATATGGGGAGGGGGTGAAAAGTCCACTGTTGATAATGGACCAGACGGACAGGCATGAGAATTCACTTTTGTGGAACTATCTGATCCATTCAATACCAGGGTGGCTTTCACCTTCTTTCCTGGAAAGTCCATCAACTTCCCCCAACATTATATACCCTAAGCTTTCCTTTGAGACACCACTATTATATCAGCCACTTGAATTTTGAAACTTCTGGGCCTTGTCCAATTTCCACAATGATTCTTCTTTACTTGTCCTAAAACAACAACAACAAAAAAAAAAACAACAAAAAACAAAACAAAACAAACAAACAAAAAAAAACCAGAGTGTGTTTTGTGACCATCCAGTAAGAAAGTTGAGATTTTATAATGGCAGAGTATGTCATGCCTCCCGAATTTTAGTGCCCCTGTACATGTTTCACTGTTCTCTGTTGAGTAAGGCTATTCAGTACTAATGGGCTGTAATATGTTAAGTCAACATGTGGTTAGGAAGTGAGATGGAACAGAGGAAGCAGGCATGAAGAATAAGGATAACCTTAGTGTTAACCTTGTGAATGACCTTGAGAAGATTAGAAAATTCTTGAACTGTGTTTCTTCATTGAGAAAATGACAGTAACTAATTAATGTTCTCCCTCTCTCTCTCTCATGGATATACATGGAGAAAAAGTTATGTAAGTGATTTCACATTGCATTCCCAGTGTCTAACAGAAATTGTCATTACATAGATACTTAAAGCATATGTTTAAAAATGAATACAGATATACTTTGATAAGTAGAAAATGCTCTGTGGTACACATATAATGGATTGTTATGACTATTTCTCTAGAGTTTATGCACTCATTGATGTGGAATAAGTGAAAGAATAATTTCTCATAACTTCCTTTTCGGGCTGGTAAAATGGATATTAAATCAGTTCAAGGGTAAGAATGACATTATGCAATGAGGACTGAAGCTCTGGGATCTGATATTCATGCATGATATTCCCACACTAGCCAGGGGCATGGCACCTTCATGCATCAAAACAACAGGACAATGTTGACAATAATGAAGATGAATGGCATGATTTTAGGCATTGATAGACTTGTATTTTCAACCGTGAAAGTGTAGGTGATCCAAAGTGTTGACCAATGCAGCTTGAAAATGGCCCAATAATTACACATCCAACTCTATAAGAAATAGCTATATATCAACTTTTTCTGTTATATAAAATATTTTAAAATGTTTTCCCAATGAATTGGCATCACCGTCATCCCGTGTAACATTAATAATTACATAAGCAAGACAAAATTTAATATTCACATTTGATTTTTTATTTGCTTTTTTGGACTCTGTGAAAAAAAATCTAGTCATGAGCACTCTGAAATAACCAATTGATCTTCATCATCAAATGCTCGAAGCTTAGAATAATCGTCAATTCTTATCCTATCTGTCCATAGGACAGTCAGATCATTCTTTACATAGTTAAGAATTGATGATTGTTCTAAGCTTGACCAACATGACTTAGGTAAGGAGAATACACATGTCCTTAGCAGAGCTTAAAACATGCTCTACGTTTTCACTTGAACTTGCCTATTCAGCTAAATTATCTGAGTTAACCATTTTGAGACTGTGTACATGTCACATATCCTCAAATTTCATTTATTTCTTTAGAAGCTAGAAGGGCTCTTGGAACATAGTACATTCTCATAATATAAGTGCTGAACAAATGAATACTTTAATGACTTCATCATTCCCAAACCCAGAATACTCAATATCCTTCCCTGACAAAAGTAATGCGTCCAGAGGTCCTGGTTCAAATATCTTTGCACTTATGAAAACTCCTTCTATCTTTCAAGACAGGTCTTTGTAGTAAAAATTGGTTCTCACAATACTATGCAGCCTTAAAAAAAGATGGAGACTTTACCTCTTTTGTGTTTACATGGATGGAGCTGGAACACATTCTTCTTAGCAAAGTATCTCAAGAATGGAAGAAAAAGTACCCAATGTACTCAGCCCTACTATGAAGCTAATCTATAGCTTTCATATGAAGGCTAAAACCCAGTTATAGCACAAGAAATGGGGAAAGGTGTAAGGGAGGGGTGAGGGAAGGATGGGTGGAGGGTGGGTGATTGGTAGGATCACACCTACAGTGC